>CAJDYZ010011153.1:79618-91603 GCA_903986555.1 Heterotrigona itama
AAAAATATCGGGGCGTATCGAGTATATGCATTAACGAAATTAAAAAATTTACATCGGATGTTATTTGTACAGGTGCATATGATGAAAATAATGCGGAACGAATCTATTTCCATGAAAATATCGTGGAGGCTGTTGAACGTTGCCGATTTTTCGGCGAAATTAATGCATTCAATTAGCAACAAATGAAATTGCAAATCTTTTTTTAATTATGTTGAAAGCCACTCGGCAACGTTAAAATCTAGAAAACGACCGTCAAAAACATCAGATTATGTCCTTTCATCCCGTCCAGACAAAAGATAAGAAGACTTTTCTTTGTAGAGGAGGACAAGCTTTGCGTTGTTTCATAAATTTTTGAAAAATACCGGCTCAAATGAATTGTATTTCGTGTTATCGTGAACATTCCTACAATTTCTCTGTAACTGACTTTAATGACATATAGGGATTATAAAAACTATTGAAATAAAACTGGAAATATAATGACCCGTACCTTCTTAGTGAGGTAATTTTTTTTCTTATCTTCTCGTTCAACATACTTTAAAAAAGTGTGAAAACGTGTCAAAATACACGAGGATGGCAGATGTTACAAAAATTAGATATGATTGACCTTCTACTTCATTTGGATTGTTGAATAGATGAAATTTATGGAAATTATTTTAAACAAGAGCAAAAAGTTTCAAGAGAGTTACATTCAATGAAATGGTCTTAAGACTAATTATCGAGATGACTTGTCAAGATATTTAGTTATCAATTTAACATATTAATTTTCTAACGTCTTTGTGTCTTGTTGTCAAGAATCTGAGTATATTGTCGATTTCACTGAAACGTTGAAAAATTGTACACTAGTAGGAAAATTGTACGCAGTAGGAAAGCCCTTTTATTCAAAACTCTGGCGTGTGCTAAGAGGATATCATTGAAATTCATAAGGGATTCATGGTACTTATCCTCGAGGACGACGTGGATTTAAGGATACAATAGTGTCTTAAACAACTGTGTTTGTAGATAATGCTTTCTTACTTCTCCTTACAGAAGAATTAAAAGGGCTTCGTAATATTATGGAAATTATTTATAATATTTATATAATACATTCCTAATATTTACATAATATTATTCGTAATATTTGTACGATACTGAGAACACTTTAATATCTAATTCCAATCTTTTAATGTCCATGCTCTGCAGTAACTTTGATCGAATCCCCTCCAAAAGTAAATAGAATCTGATTCGTAATACAGCTAAAGAAGATTAGTCAGCAAGTCGACTAAATATATCTTCTTAGTTAATAACTAGCTGCTTATGATAATTAGAAGCTTTCACTTCCATCGAATATTGCTCATTGTCAGCCAGAGAATCATATTTATCGCAACTGCGCAACATCTCGAAATTTCGTCTGTCTGGCGATTAACGAAATTCTTCACGACACTGTTTTCGCTTACAGACCGAATCGAAAGTGTGAGCGTGTCGCGACTCAGGAAACAATATAGCCTTGAGTCAAGAATATCAGGCATTAGAATGCGGTATTATTTTGCTAGCATGGTGAATTCGCGTTTTATCACGTTCGCCGGCTAATGCGCGGATAATTCGCTCGAGACAATGTGTTTGGATTTCATGCAACTCATGGTACGTATGTTTGCCATCGACATTTGTCTCGTTGATTCGTCAGCGTGGCAGGAACATGGCGGGAAAACCGAACTGCGTCTGCCGGCCGGTCGACAATTAGTCTGAGCGCGAAATCGTTCGACACGGACCACAGTTACGAAATCGTAGCTAATTTCGCGGCCGCTCGAATATCCCGCCGGCTTATTGCGCCGGTCATAGTCCCGTAATTGTTTTCGCGATCATTAGATCGAAACTAAACTACGTTCCAGCGTGTGAACTTACTGTCACTTCTTTCTCTCACCATACGTGTTCGTATAAAACAGTTTCATTCGGTTTGGTTTGTTTGTTCTCCGCATGAGCGCCTCAACAATTATGCAAACAAATTGCAAAAGTTACAAAAAACTTTTGGCTGTTAGCAGATTATTCATCAATCGATTGTGTCGATGTGAAAATGAAATTTTGGAATACTGTTGGCAAATTTTATGGTGTCGAATATGCGGCCTGTTATTCAAGTTTCGTAATTTAATTCAATTTATCGAAGTGATTTATACTATCTATAAGAGTATTTTTCTATATTCATTGCAAACGCATACTTCACTAAGGTGATGAAGTTATTTAAACGATTATTCATTGTATCATTTATAATGTACACTGATACAATATACTATTCTTGGTTGATTTTATATTCTATGTCTATTGATTGACAAACAGATTTGCATACGCAATAAAATTTTTAAGATAATAAAAACAAAATTCGACAATGCTCGAATATTTGATTTAAAATTGATAAAGAAATAGCAATTTCATATGAAGCTACATTTTGCTGAGGCTAATGTTAATCGCAATTTAATCAGATACGAATCTGTGTATTTTTTAATAGTTATATTCTAACTGTGTCATCATTATTTTATTTGAAATATTTCTGGAGAAACAACTATGAAACATTCTTGTTCTTTATTTGAACTATTCTTGACTGGAAATCTGAATAAATATATTGGAAAGCAGATACCACGCGCAAAGTAATTGCAGCAACAGGAATGAGACAAATTAGCTTTTCAAGATTAACTCTACGTAGTTCTACAAGATTAACGCTTACATGCGAACATTTCAGTTGCAAATAGATAACACGAACATCTACAACATTCGTTATGTATCTAATTTTAAGGTGTGCGGAATGACATCATTTCAGTTGCCATTTTATAAAAATGATATCAATTGTCATCTGTCGCACGCATTCTCATAACTCGTCAATCGATAAATCACCTATTCATCAATCAGTTATTACAATCGTATATAAAAGTTTTCTCCTACGAAAACAAATTTGAATACTGATAATTGAGAATTGAGTACTGGTACTTTGATAATTTACAGTGACGCGCCATTTCTTCTCGGAACGTCATTAATTCTTAACTGATTCACTTAACTTTACAAACGTTATCCTCTTAAGAAGCGTTTCTTACAATTTCATTCGAGTTGAGAGAACGTTGCGCTGCTAACGGCACCACGTTTATCTGATTTCCAGAAAGTTTAAGAGCAGCAACGACAAGGAAACCGTCACGGCTGGCGAAAATATCACGCCATCCATCAACATGAAACGAGAAGAAATTCCGTGTCTTAATTAGAAGATAGACCTTGGCTCGCTTTAGATTTCTATGCATTCGTGGAAAATTTGAAGATACAAATTACAGCAGAATACGCGTAACAAAAGTACAAGTAAAACGATCTTCTAATTTCCTGTCTATCCATTCCTGTTTCACAAAATTCTTGTTATACTATTGCGTAAAAATCCGCGGGATTCTAGTCGTTCTATACCTGACTTCCAGGACAATTTCAGATGTACTCGTGCAATTCTCGAATCGTCTTCGATAAACGCAATTAATTTCCGCGTCAGATTCCAGAAATAATTAAATTGCCAAATCAGTTTTGCACAGCGTTGAAACAGCGTGGAACAGCGGCTTTGGCGAGAGACTGAAACGGAATGATACAGTGGCCGGAACGCAATCAAATTCCGCCACACATTGTTCAGTGTATTTCTCGTATTTTCGTCTCGGTCCTGCACAAAGCGAGCGCGTCGCATACCTTGACGCCGAGGCGAGCAAAGAGGCCGAAAAACCATTAATGGTGAATAAAACGATCGCCGTTTGTTATGAGAAACGGTGAATATCAATTATAAACTGCAATTGGCGGCAGTTAATTGGATTATATTATATTATCACGATAATTATAGATTATAATCGGTCGAAGTTAATTGGATTAATTCTAGTTAACAGCAGATATCCTGAAATATTGAAGTTTGAATTATACTGAAGTAATTATGTGCGTGGGCGTGGGTAGTGCCCCGGTGATAATAACGATTTCCATTTCGTACCGCATGATTATATAGTTATTCGGGAATAAACAGGTAAAAAGACGATCTCGCGAATTCGCTTCGTTCGAAATTAAGTGAATTCGTTCGAAACGGATTCGCTTAATTTATTAACGAAACAGATGAACACGAAATGTTTGCAATTTCAATTAATATCACGTGACGAGTCCTCCTTACGTGAAGTTTAAGAATATTATTTACCACGGCGAGATCCTGTCAATTTTTTCCCGAACGTTTCGCAGAAAGACATATTGCTAAATTGAACTTGATCTTGTAAATAATTAATAATTTCTTAAAGTATGACGTACATGCGCAATATTTAGCTCAGTGAAAGAGTTAATTAAATATTATAGCTTCCCAAGGTGTTTTATGAATTCATCATTGTAAATAAACAGTATTGCATTTAGTCTTAACGTATTCATTGATGTAAATATGCTCTGAATAGGAATTTACAAGGCATTTATAGTTGCTTGAACGATTTTAATAATCTCAGTTATTTTAGAAACAATCAGTATTCCCTTCTCAGCCTCATTCAACGTATTCTGTATCTCTTGCCACGGACAAGAGTAGAATTAATATCATACGTGTAAATAAACAAAAAATCATACACTGCTCGAACATCAAAAGGACAATGGGAGAAGAGACTGAATAATCTCGATTGACGCGACGGCGGCGTTCCGATTCATAAAATCCGGCTTTTCACGTTGCAGACATAAGCGAGTCACACGCGGTGAAATCAGGGGATCGTTTCGTCGCGATACGGCGAGCGAAAGTCGCGAGCTCTCTCCGTAAAAATGTGCGGGAACAGGATTTGGCGGGGCGGAGCTCGAAGGGAACGAAGACGGCAAAAAATGAAGGTGGCTCCGCTCGCACGAAATTGAGTTTCACATGCGAGAAACTGAAGGAGCCCGCTGCTCCTTGTATACACGTGGCTCCGAACACGTTTACAAATTTCAGTTACAGCACGTTTCTGCTCGGGCATTGTTACTACCGGAGGAAACTCGTATACTCGCGAAGAGACGTAATCCTGCATATTTCATTTCGCTTCCTCGCGATCTTTCCTTTACGACTTTATTGCAACTGATAAATATATATACATATACACACACGCTTTGTTGCCGCGTATGTTATTAAACGAGACTGTAGCAAGTGAAAGAGCATCCCGTGATTAAATTGTTCGATTGAATATCGTTTAAATATGGAGAATATTGTTGAATTACTGCGCGTTCCAGACTCCATTTCCAAACGGACGCGCGTATGCTTGAAATGAATCGAGATGATAGAAGAAGCAGCAAATAGTAAATTGAAATTCAACAGGACTCGAATTCAATCTTTTGCTTCGACCTTTTCTTTCTTTTCTTCTTTCTATTTTGTTTCTTTTTTTTTTTTTTAGATCTGTTTGTAATCAAAATTTGCAATCGATCTACATACAGTTGTTCGAAGATAAATAATTGATTGAATGGGATTAAACGTAGCGATGATACGTAGAATCCAGAAGAAAAAAAAAAGCCAACTCAACGATGAACAGTGATAACTGATATCAACGCGTCCCTACATCGCGCCTCTTTCCTTTATCAGATGACCCAGTTTGCTAACTTCCTTCCTGACACCACTAGACATACCTCCGTAATAGATTTACCCGGACTGAGCTGTGGAGATAGTAGCAAGCGCATCTGCGATAAGGACATTCCTCTTTTCTATTTAGACTGTCGATATTATATGCAACTGGCAATTTATGTGCGTGAATACGGTAAAACTGTACGTATAACAGATCAGTAGAGATATTACACGCGATATATTCACTTGTCAAATTGTTCTCTTGAAACTATTTCAATTGTCATAGAAAAAAATTTAAATATTTAAATAGAAAGAATTACGTTGTTAACTAAAATTAACAGAAGAATATGGAAATAAGGATACTCTGTTTGAAAGAGGCGGTCTAATTTAAAGTTACGCTGCTTCGAGTAGAACAAGTCACGTTGGATCAGACATGTCGTGCAATCTACAGTGGCGTACGTATAGACGATGCTTGTGAATGCAAGCGTATCATGAAGAATTCAAAACACAATTCAATTGTTCTAGGAAAAACTTCCACGATAATTCTTCTATGATATAAAGGATTTACAAATACATAATATCTTCCGTAGAGAGATTCGCATAAGCGAAATATTTGGATAATATTCGGGCCTTTGATGATTTCGGATATCACAAAACCACCGTAAATATCAAAAGCGGTTCGATCACGGAAGGATCAAACGATTCAATAATCTAAGGAATTTATGATAAGTAGTGCCGAAATCCTAGTCTCTTGAGTCCATCTAAATTTCGAACTCCTCGAGCGTAGGGGGTTTTCAAAACCTCAAGAGTATCCCTGGATTGTATGGGACTGGCAGCAATTCAGGATTACTGTAAAATTCCAGAGCTCCAGTTCCTCCATAACAAAAATCTTACCTTATATAAAAGAATCGGTAAAATGTGTTATTCGTAAATTCTTATAAAATCCATAGTCGCACGAACTAAAATTAGAATGTTCAAATTCTACGATCTACAGCGAATTTTGCAAATGCTATATGTAAAAGATTCGAATTTTTCAATCCTAGAAATTGTGAATTTCATCATGATTGAACTTCGAAACAGAACCAATGAATTTTCAAATTCACAAAATATCTATAAAGGAAACTGAATGTTTCAAAATCTAGAATATACTTTTCGTATCGTTGGTGCGTAACGTGCCGGAATTAAAATACTAAATCGTTGCAGATTGTACTCGCATGCACGAATTATTAGATTATCCAACGATAGGAACGAGCGGTATTGTTCGAGCGGAAACCGGTAGCGTTTCGCACGGTAGTGCTTGCATTTATTCGCAATAGCTGCAAGTGATAGAGAGGTGTGCATAACAAGAGAACGCACAAAACGTGAGAAAGTATTAAACTGTTTCGCGTGTCTGTTAATTCCGACCTGTCCTTTACACGCGTACTTGATTTCGAGAACAACGCATCGAATCACCTCACGGTTCGGATAATTTCGTCCTATTAGTCCTCTTTATTCGTACGATCGAAACAGCCGAAACACGTTTTGGACTTGGAATTGCGAAACGGATCTACGCGACTATTCTTCATTTCTCGTGAAGCTCGAGGATCGATTACAATTTGGAATTTTTAGAAAAACAAATTGCAATCGTCGGATGAAAAATTATTTGATGACTTACTTGGTTGATTGGTTTAATAATTTGGTCAATTTATTTCTGTTTCGGGCTACATCTAAAATGGATCCAAGCCAAGTGGATCGAATACTACTTCGTATTAATTAGTCCATCAATTTCATTCTAGCCTTTATTCGTATTTAGTAAAAGTAACGATCAGCTACGTAACAATGAGCAGTTTAAAACAGTCTAAAACAAATAACAGTCCATGAAATCGAAATACGATCTCGATGAAATAGACATATACGGAGAATTCGGTGTGCCGTTTCATACATACGTTGCCCTTCGAATTCGCTCGCAATAGCCTGTGGATATGAATCGATCTAATACGTACTAAAATTAATATTTGTGGTAAACTGCATCAAGGTTCCCAGCCGAAATTCAAAAATAAATATATCGTGCTGTACAAAGCGCGGTAAAAAGAACGCTTACAAAAATATTCGACTGTTGAAAATATTTTACGAAAATCGAGAAAAAATTTAAACTGTAATCCAATTTAAACGTTTCCAAAACGTTTTTTTTTTTTTTTTCAAACGTATGCACTGCTCAAGTATCCATCGGAAAAAAATCTACAAAAGAATTTCACAAGGAAATATAATTTTAAAAATCTAAAAATGTTGGAACTGTCTAAATATGTTCGCGTATAAAATGGTCGAAATAGAAAAGAGAGCGAGCATGAAAAACAGAAGTTTCAAGTACAAGATAGAAGAGTTCGTGTATTCGACTACGAAGTCTTTTATATGCCTATTACTTTAAAATTGACTTCTTAAAGGATCTCTTTCCTATAAGATACAAATTTGAAATTCTTCGGGGATTCTTCCACAAAGCATTCCTTACAAAAAAGTTTAAAGAAAGTCTATTCGATATTTACAAGGTTCTTCCATAAATTTTACTCTTCAAAGTCAAACGATTAGTAATAGTTATTTGTATAAAATTCCATTAACATAGTAGACTACTTTACATATTTTTTTGTTACTGAAGAAAGCCACATCGTGATAATTTAAGCAATTGATCAGAAACGTCGGAAGCTTTCCAAAGCTTCTTCGCTCCCCTACAATGTCGGAAGTAGGGTGCACTTTCTGCCAACAAGGAACAACACCGACGTTTTACTTACTTAAGTTTTTATTTGGATTTTTTGCGGTTTATCGTGAAGACCAACAAAAGTCAACGCAAGTTGACCAAGATATTGGAGTTTCGTGTGGAGGAGAACACATTTCGGAACATTCGAGAAGAGATATCAATCAGAGAATCGACCAATATGAAAGAACAAAAAAGAAAACGAAATCTGCTTTTCAATAAATATCGTAAAGTTATATTTCAAGAGATAAATTTATCTAAAGAAAACAAAAAAATTTCTAAACCCACACAATTATTTCATCTGGATGATCAATAAATTTATACAATCACTTACTATGAAAATTTGAATTTGAATATCACGTACAATTTGAAAGACACATACGTAGTATCTTGTTCCTTGAATCATTTGAAATGTGAATCCTATCGTTCGAATCATTCTTTCTTCTTTATTTCACGAGCTAGCAAGCTTGAGCATAAATCGGCGAATCGAAAGACCACGCGCGATCCACGGTTTTTGAAGGTGCTATCGGATTAACGGGTCGGTCGGTTCGCTGTGCCAGCGTCCAGCGTAATGCTTGCCTTCGGACATTCGGCTGGAAATCAGCGATTCACCGTGCACGGCCCATAAAGCCCGCTGCACTCCCCATAAAAATATCTGAACCGCAAGCGCAAAAAGCTGCATTGTCGTCGACAGGTTTGCGCGCCGTTTTATTTCCAACGATCGCGAGTCACGCGATGTGCGAGGCATTATTCCGTGGATTAATTCCGCGTGTACGTTGCACACACGCGTGCGTCGTGACTCATTAATCGTCACCCACACGCCCTCTTCTCCTGGTCAGAAACCCGTGTTAACGTCGACAACGCGATTTTCGCGATAGTTCGTTCCGATCTTGCGTGTTAACGTGTAAATTAGCGGGAGATTTTCGGAGAATCAGGTTACACGAGATTGTTCTACAATGAGAATTCTCGGATGAGATGTTTGATCAGCAGACGATATCGAATTGGATCGAATATAAATTTCGCAAGATATTTACTCGCTATTTGATTAAGTAGAAACTTTCAATAATTTGTATCGTATTTGTTTAATCCATTAAGAACCAGCACACACAATTTTTTCTTTTTAATTAAGTTACATTCTCAAATTTATGAACATTTCAACCAGGCCAAGAATCCGCTTGAAATCTTTCTCATCGCTACTTCCTCCATCGAGATTTTACAATCCTGTGAAGAAATTCAAAATACATAATTCTTCAATGGGTTAATCTCCTCATCGTGGACTTCTTACTCTCGCTGTTTTCAAAATTCTGAAAGTCCATGCATACGAAACGTGCTCAAATTGTACGTTGGCAATCGTCTGTGTATAACACAGATCATTTTCTGCCATACATTCTTCTACAAACTATAGATTTTCACAAAGCCTCGATAATTTCATAAATTGCCCATGGTGTAACGTTCACGTTGCATCGAACGTGTATTTCTTTCTTTCTCTTTTTATATATATCAGCGTTTTTTCGTAGCTTAACGATGCACGAGCAGGCGAATTTCTCAGGTTGGCGAATATCGATCATTCGAAATGCGCAATAAGTTTCATGTTGTTCGTCAGCGCGGTCATGAGAGCCCTCTTAAGCGCCGCTTCAATAAAAAAAATATTCCTGGGCGATACGCTAGCGATGAATGCGCAGGTAACGCGTTTTACGAATGAATGAGTCGCGTCCCATGATACAAATTCCACTCTCTGTGTACGTATATATGACTTATTAATCCCTTTGCGGCCCAGCAAACAGGAGCTACCGCGATGCATTTTAATTAAACGCAATCTCCGCGCCGTGAAATCGACCGTTGCATGGATGAGCGATCATGAAAGCTTCGCGAAAAATAATGCAAAAGCACCGTTGAATGGAACAGCCATTCAAGGCCCGTCATAGATCGCCACGTTACCGAGGAAATTACTTTGGATACCTCCTACCTTATCTAGTCTTCAAGTTCCTCTTTTTTTTTTGTTTTGTTTTTTAGTTGTTCAACATCTTTTGCCAAAACAATAACTACTTTCTTATGAAATTCCTGGAAAGCCACTTTTGATGAAAATTTATGATGAAAGTTCGAATTAATGAAAATAATTAAATGATATGGAAGATTTTATTGAATTAAAAATAAGGATATTTGTAATTATTAGATTGCGAAAAGAGATTTGTAACATGATAAAGTTATCTGAAATACAATACCCTCTGTAACACTTGTGTTATGTAAAAGGACTTTCTACCCAGATTCTTTTTTTTTTTTCTTTCTTACTGTATTCTCGGAAATACAAACATAAATTTTCACAAACACCTACAGTGTAATTATATCTAATTAATTAACTTTCGTGAATTTCTGATATAAACTGCCTTCGTTGTACAAAGTTAAAACAAAAGCTTTTGTTTTGTTTAAATCCGATTTTATCGGCATTAGTAACTCGCGTTTAGAGAATCACAGAGCCGTGGAACGTGCGAGGTTCACCCACGAAGAGAAACGTCGCAACACCATCGTGTACGTCGACGAACACGCGGAATAGCAACAGCGTTTGGCGAAATGTCGATTAATACTTGTCGAGTAGACGCGTTTAATTTGCGACCAGAGGCAGCGAGACATAATTCACTGGAGATGCTCGCGACGCGGCGCGAGCGAACGAGCCCGGAAAATCGAACAGGCTGAATGACGGGTGTTGGCGGCAGGTGACGAGACTAATAGGACCTTTCTTAAGGTCGAGTTCAACCAGATTGGAATATGAAGCGGCAGCCATTTGAATTAAGGGCTCGAGTTGCTAATGGAGAAGTTACTTACGGTTATTACATCGTTGTTTGAACATTCGACTCCACTGTCACAGATGCTCGAGTTTTTTCAGCTACGAAG
This sequence comes from Heterotrigona itama, assembly GCA_903986555.1. Taxonomy (NCBI): domain Eukaryota; kingdom Metazoa; phylum Arthropoda; class Insecta; order Hymenoptera; family Apidae; genus Heterotrigona; species Heterotrigona itama. The sequence continues at coordinate 90,751 of CAJDYZ010011153.1, forward strand.
TAGATCATAATTTAGCAATGATACTTTTCGATGAATTTTCCGAAAGACTATTTCCATTTCGATTTTTCACTTAATATTATATACAATAAATTCGCGTCTCATGAGAGAAAATCTCGATCAACGAATCGATAACAATCTTAATAAGTTTAGTACGAGATTATCAATTACACGATGAAGAAACAAAGTGTCAATGTAATTTGAAAACTTATCCTGTTTTAAAGAAGAATGTTCGAGGAAAGAGCATAAGTATGATCGATGATCTCTCTCGAGTGTCACGATATCGTGAAGAATCAAAATTAAGATACGTTTGTCCCAAAGAATATTCGAAATGAAACGTTTCAGTGTGAAAGGAAAAGATTCCGAAATTCTTCCGGAAGAATTGTATTACACAAATATACACCTCTACACACCTCTATATTTGATTTCGAAATCAAAGTTAGCCAATAATCATAATTTCACCTTCCTGTGTCAGTTCATCAATTATTATCTGCGCTTGATATTCCAAGAAATAACACTTGATGCTCCTTATATTTCTAACATTATCCGTTTCGATCTAAGACATGGCAACCGAAGCTCCGTATTATTTAACCAGAAACTGCTTACAAAACGTTTGTACAGGACGGTTTTGAACGTTGAAAGGAACTTCATGGAGTGGTGTCTCGTAAAAACGGTCCATAAAAGTGCTGCTATCGTTGCGGAGTGCGTCTGTAACTGACGTGGAGGTCCAGTCTGCTGCAAAAATATATTTTATCCACGCCAGCGCAACGTGCTTGCACAATACATTATATTGCGTTACGTATCCTTAGACATCGAGGTGACATTTTTATTCGCATTTATCAAACACCTCATCCCC
>CAJDYZ010011153.1:97502-110821 GCA_903986555.1 Heterotrigona itama
AGTATAAAATGATGTCTGAATGTGCAGGTTGTACTTATATTATATTCCTATACACTATATTTATTTCATAGCCTTATTCTGTTATTATTTTATAACATTTTAATCATGAAAAGTATTCGTCATTTCGGGTAGAAAAAAAAATTAATTTATAACGATATTGATAAAATACATATAATAGTACGACATGTGGTATATAATAGCGGTATAAAATGATGTCTGAATGTGCAGATTGTACTTATATTATATTCCTATACACTGTATTTATTTCATAGCCTTACTCTGTTATTATTTTATAACATTTGAATCATGAAAAATATTCGTCATTTCGGGTCGAAAAAAAAATTAATTTATAACGATATTGATAAAATACATATAATAGTACGACATGTGGTATATAATAGCGATATAAAATGATGTCTGAATGTGCAGGTTGTACTTACTTGTATTGTATTTCTATACACTATATTTATTTCACAGCCTTACTTTGTTATTATTTAACATTTGAATTTTTCATAATACTTTATAAAATATTTAAAGCACTATAAGGTGACGATATTTGTCTTAATATAATAAATATAATCAATATTTATTTAATATAATATTGTGATATATATTATATATATAATAAACAGTATATATTGTTTATTATATAAATGGATATAATATAAGAACAAATAATCCAGAAAAATCATTATTGAATAAAACAGTCAAATATTAGTTGACTTTTTGAAAACTAAGATAAATAAAACAAAATTATTAATGTCACTCACCATTTTGTAGATCCAACGAGTAATAACTTCCTGACATCATTTACCTCTCTTGCGTCCAGAATATTCCCTTAATTGCAACTAAAAACATGATGAACTCTTTTACTTATCATATTTAACAATAATTTGTAGTTAAAAAATCATTTGACATACCTCTTGAATTGCCTTCGAAAGAAATTCAAGCCAATGAAATACGAACGAAACAAATAATCAACACGCGATAGATAACTTTAAGATAAGACATCGAAATAACGTAATTTATGACAGAAAACGTGAGCTTTTTCCTCGAAAGATTCATTTCGAATCGGACACTTAACCACGGTACGCGCAAAAACGTTTGGCAACAGAACCGACTGTTACTCGCGCAGTACGTAACTGTGACGTCACCGCGTGAGTTCGAGAATCGAAGCGGATCGAGAATCGAAGCGAATCGAGTCACCCGCGCCACGTCACGTTGCTCTGGCGAAAAATGCATATCGTTCACAATGGACGATTTTTAGTGTCCAGAAAATAACTCGGCATTGTTGTGAATCTCAATTTTGCGTGACGTTCGTTTGAAATTCGCAACTCGGTGAACTTCATATCAGTTCGAGAATGACACTTATAAATTACGATAAACGCGATAAACTCCTTTATTTGCTATTTATTTATCTCTTTAATTGTCTCCGTAAGAAATTTAAACCAATGAAATACGAATGAAACGGATAATCAATACGCGGTACATAACCTTAGAACGTCAAAATAACATAATTTACGGCAGAAAACGTGAGTTTTCTCGATAGATTCATTCCGACTCGGACAGTCAACCACGTACAAAAACGTTTGGCAACCAACTGTCACTCGCGAAATGCGTGATGCCTGTTACGACTTCGAGAATCGAAGCGGATCGAGAATCGAAAGCAAGTCCAGTCATTCGCCCGCGTCATATTGTTTCGGAGACAAACACGTATCGTTCACAGTGGACAGTTGTGAATCTCAATTTTCTGTGAATTCGCGACTCGGTAAATTTCGTATCGGTTCGAAAATGACGTGATAATTCTGGAGTAATTTACCTGGCCGTGCCAGCCACCCGTGGGAGAGATACAAAGTCTCCTGGAAGAATCGTAGAAATTGCAAGATGCATAAATCTTATACCCTCCCCGGCTCGCAACTTCAATGAAAAAGAAGCTTTATTCTCGATACACTCGGGATTGGCGAAACGGTTTTCCTTGTTTTACGTCGCCTTGTTTTCTTATCGATTGACCGGGTTGCTGTAACGTGGACTTTGTTAAGAAAGTGTTGAAGCTGTTACGTACCTGCGGTCTTCCAGTCAAACCTAACCTAAACTTTCGATAATGCGGTAAGTTGTTAACGTCTAAATCATATTTCGTCTAAACGGACGAATAAAAGATGTGAATTCAGACATAAATTTGTGGACGAGCATTCTTTTGTTTGGTCTGAACGTATCTATACTCTCTTATGTTTATTATATCAGTGATGAGATGTTTTTGACATCGACCCACGAAAAGCACTTATACAATATTCCGTTCGTGATATATATACTAAAATTCACTAGCAATAATATAACATAATGTAACATAATCCTAGAGTGTTTTATATTTAAATCTATTACTATGAAGCGGTAGCACTGTACAAATAAATAATTTAAATTGTTAGTACATGTTATTATTAATTTGCATAATATTTTCGTATCTTTAATTTACAAAAGCAACGTCAAGCAATACAAGTATAAATATTCAATCAGTATCCTTGTTTTGCGCATTATAATATATTCAACGACTCACTGTGATCAAATCCAACCTAACTGAATAATCGAAGAAATATTTACAAAATCAACTCGACATTTCGACGGTATTATTTTAAGGCCAGCTTCTCGATTCCTTGGAAGAAACGACAACGAGAATGTTTCATCGCTTGCACAAACTTAAACGGCGTTATTCTACTCGACGTTCTCTCGAAAGAGAGAGAAGAGATAAAGGAGAAGCGTATCAAAGAGTCTCCTCGCGTTATCTTCATTCAAATAAAGCGCGTATTTTTCTAAGAACATGATGTCAGACGTAATACAGTTTTTCAGACATAATACAGTGTTTTTCTTAAATGATTTCTCGCAGTGTCGACGAATCGACAGGATTTTCCTTTCATCCACTCTCTCCACGATTGCGTATTTTCTTTCCAACGCGCTCTATTCTGCTAGCAGGCGAGCAGACTTATACACAGTCCAAGTGAAAGGCTTGCTCATTTTCATTGGAAACGGACGTGCTTTAAGAATTCTTCCTCGTTGAAAATAGCGACCGTGTACTACGTTTTGTATCTGTGCTGTCTAATGGTATTACATCGAGGAATCGTATCGTAAGACACATCAGAATTCGACGTTTTCTAAAAGCATCTTTATTGCATTCGCATCACGATGTTAAACGGTTACTTTCACGTATGCGCAACTTTTTTACTTGACTCATATGATACTCTTCATTGTAGCTTTTGAATTTAACTTATATGGCCAGATAACTTCTGTGAGTCTTCATCGATATGTTTTGAAGTTTCAAAGCGATAAATCCAATAATAGATTTTAGTTCTGTAGTTTGATCTTCAAACTTTCCATTTAAAATCCCCAAAATCCCCAAAATCCCCAAAACCAAATTAATTTTAGAAATAACTAAATAAGCAACTCGAGTCGGAATCAATCATACTTGAAATTACAATCAAAAGCAATTCAGTGCTAAATACTCTCGCTAATCAGTCGTATTTATCAGCAAAAATAAAATCATCGGACAGTTTTCCAATACTCTAATTGCCCTTTCGCTTCAACGGAAACGAATCAGACGGTCATGAAACATCCCGCCCGCGCAACAAACTTCACGATCGCTCCATAACTTTAACATCAGATTTAACGTCAGTATTTCGTTCACTTTTTCCTTGCTCTCTCATTTTCCGTGAGATTACGATAATCTCAAGCTTGACAACGGATCGCCTCGTTTCTCTCCTCCCCTTTTCTCGCTGTTTTTTTCCATCAATGGACAAATTGCGAAATGTTTCTTCGCTCCGCAATCACGAGATCAGAACGGAAACATAGCTGACCCAAGTTTCTCCGGGACACCGGTCACGCGCGGCACGCTTTATTGGCCAAAAAAGAAACCGCGTGTACGTTCGCGTTTTTTTTTTTTTTTTTTTTTTTTTTCTACCAGCGGGGTGACTTATTGCACCGCCTAAAGCTGTTAAAGTCCCCTCTAATCGCCGGTCCACTGCACGAGTTTTCTCGTTTCTCTTGCTTACCCTACATCCGATAACCAACCGTGTGATTTTTCAACAAACCGAATGCTCGACACTTTTCTCGCGCCTCGCATCTCAATGCATTTTAGTTTCCCCGCTGCTTGCACTTCGCCCGCAAGAAATCAGAAGCTTTTCCTTCGAATTTATCTATCGCGAAAGCAATCGTACTCTGGTCACTTTTTGTTAGAATATGCTTGCATGCAAGCGTAATTACGATAAACTTGCTTCAGAGAAGTTATAATGTATAGATAAATTGCTTCTACTTGAAGTTTTATACTATCTATTTTGGAATAGAGATAGGGAGAAATAGATATTACGAAAAATGTTAAAGAAAAGGGAAAGATAAAGTTGAAAACTATGAGACATAAATTTTTTACTTAACTTTTTTCGTAATATTCTACGAGAATATTTTCATCTTGTATGACAACTAGGTATGATTTATTAATTGGCGTTACACGAAAATTATACGCAACATAGAAAGCAAGTGCAATAAGTGGATTCTTTCTTATTTTATTCTTAGAATGTGTACAATATGTAAATGTCATTTCAGCACTGTGAAATTTCAATTTGTTATATAATGGATGGATATGGTGAATGGGTTGTTGCAAAGCTAGCGTGATTAAAATAGTTCGCGCTCGTATGTATAATCATTAATCATATAAACAATATAGCGCGAGAGCAACCGTGCGAACGTGCAAGTATTAAGGGCAAGTATTCGTAAAGGATAAACGAGGAAGCAAAATGGTATATCGTGTATCGCGATAATACAAAGTAACCGTTGTACTAATGCCACATTAATTATAAAGGATACGTATAGGATAACGCAAGGAAATATAAAAATACAATACTCGTGAAATATGGAAACGCGAAGAGAATAATTTTTGCACGTGCGACCGGTAATGGAACTTACATTAAAATACGACTTCAACCCGAAAGTTGCTCGCGAACATTCTTCAGAGAGCAGCCACATAATCTAAAAACCTCCTCCTGCATAATTTCATCTGTAGCCAGCCGCTATTAAAACCAAAAAGCACAATATAAACTGATATATGTATGTACATTCTCAAGATGAGAGCCTCCATTTTGGAATGATGCCACGCGTACGTCGAGTAAATGCAGTGTACCATTAAACGATAAGATTTAGCCTTAGAAACATTGCCTTGGAATAGTCTGATCTATCCCGGCGTTATCGGCGACCGCCGATTTGTAAATAAAATAAGGGGAACGTCTTTTTGCTTTCTTTAAAGTCGTTCATTAAGCAAAGCGAGATCCGATCAAAGGCGCAGCAGCGAACCTCAAGTCAATGGGCCCAACCGAGAACCGAATGAGTAATTAATCTCACCTGATCCTCCTATCTACATAAGCCCAGATTACCGACTACCTGGCGAACGAGACATCGATGAAGCTTAGTTAAACTAAGCTACTAGATAGAAACAAGACTACACTTACTCGGCCATGTTTTCAAAGTGCGTATATTAGGAGATTAAGGCAACCTGCATGGGTGATTAAAATGACGATGCATATAGACGGACGATATTGCGGAACGGACATATTGAAAGATTAAACTGCCGTTTGTGTTAATTTCGAGTGAAACTGGAGATTTTATAGAGACATCCGATAGTTCGGTACACGCGTGTAGCATCTGAAGGAAATAGTTTCTTCTCTATTGTCGAGGTATCGGTGCTTGAAAGTTTGTAAGAATGACTTGAACTTCAACTTAATTTATACATAAATATAAAACATTTCTAACCTTTGTTACACACATATTTCGTAACAAACGTGACAGGAGATAGATTTCAATTCGAAAATTGTTGCCTTGTTGTTAAAGCGAGTACATAGAGAATTGATGGAATCTTTGAAACTTCATCTTGACAGACTACATCAAAATTCTAGAATAAAACAGTACACACACGTATATTTGAGAAAATCGATTCTAGTTTCGACCAATCGATTTTTATCACTCTGTGTCTATTATCGCGTTTCATGTGAAACCAACAGGCGTCTCATTGCAATCAATAGGTGGAGGAAAGCATCTTTTGCAAAGCTCATTCTCTATAAACATTCGTCTATAAACGTCACGATTGGGAGGAAATGTTCCGTCCATATTTCGCATTTGAACTCTCGTTCATACTTAATGCGTATTCGCGACTATTTACCAATAAATCGTTGCGCTATAAATCGGCGATTTCTCGCGGACAAGTACGCGATGATCAACGTGCTTGACTGGAGATTTAATAGCGTTCACGATTCGTAATTCGGTCGTGAGTGAGTGACGGTTTCGTTCTTAATATCGCTAGGCGATTGATCGAGTGTCAACGTTACTCTAGCTATCGGCAAGCCGATAGAGGCGTTTAGATGCTCCTGGTTGACGCGAAAACGGCTAAGCCTATGGTTCTAGCGAACGCGTATTTCGATCAACTATCGTTTTCACTGGCAAACACGCGAAAACGAAAATAATACGCGTATCCGCTGACCGTGCTCGTCAATTCGTGACACTCGCTATTGTTCGTTCTAGGCAACGTGACGTAAATTCGTCGAAACACGTTGATTGATTCGAACGAGCTTTATCTTTTGTCGCGATTTCACGACGCGAAACGTTGCGACAGAAAGTTCAATTCACTCGAGTACTCGGAGATAGGATTATTGGGACAGTTAAGCTTCAGCTGTGAACTTTATATGAAATAATCGAACTTGTATATTATGAGACACTGTTGGTCTTTGACCAAAGCGGGAAAATTGTTGTGTGCTAATTTCTTGAGAATTTTAAATCTTATTATTACATGACTTGTACGTTTCAACTGAGAAAAAATATCGTCTCTCAATTCAACTCAATTCCACTAATATCAGCCGCATCGCAACGCTTCACCTTTCAAACGCTCGAAGAACCTGGCGCGAAAGCCAGGGAGACGAGTTCACGCCGGAAGTACGGTGGATTTGATAACACACACGAATAGTATTAATTTGGTAACAATCCCTGGCTAACAATTTCGTGCGTCGAACTTGCTACGCCATGCGTGAAATTGCGACCGCGGGCTATCGGACAACAGGGCGCAACCCTCGAAATTTTAATTTGGCATTTCCAGTCTGCGTGCCACCGGTGGAATTCAGTTGCGCGTAAAGATCCGATAGTCGTTTGATCGTCTGACATCCGCCACCTCTAGCCGAGGCAACAGAGGAATTTAATTTGAGGATCTGTTTTCGCGTGAACGGATCTCGTTTCCAACAGGCACGCGTGAACCTCGCACGCTTCGTTACCGACATTAACAACTACTGTAATATTAGTTTCTCTGTTAACTGAGAAACATCTAGCGTCTTTGTTTTCTTCATTAATGATGATCCACTAATAAATGACCCACTTGAAGTTCTTTTCGGTCGATTTATATCGTCAGATTTGATTCTTTAGCATCGACGATAGGAACATTTCAAGAATTTCGCTTAATGTTCTGTCCTAGATTCTATTTAAAGAAATTGAGGTATGATAAATTATAGATAAATTATAGATCAAGTTAAAAATATTTCATTCTTATTTCACACAACATGTCTTTACTTTTCTGAAATGTGAGAAGAAGAATAAAATCAAATATTTCAACATATCTAGAAACAGGTGAAAAAGTTTTCTCTAGAGAGAATATATTTTAGCTGAGGAAGTCTGCTCAGAAATCTCTCTTACTGTTTCCCCGCGAAAATCCCAACTACAGAAAATGACTCGATCGAGACTCGAAACGTGATCAAACACACGGTAGCTTAATCCACGCGTTGAACGCGTTGCCGGTAGCCGTTCGATTTTTCTCGGTGAACAAACTCTGTGTATTTACACGGCTGGCCGGTGGCGATGAAAAAAGAAAAAGGAGATTCGTTTTGCAACTCGAATGTTGCGGCGAACGATGACAAACGTTTTATGGTGCATACGGTTAGAAAGAATTTGATTGGAACACCGTGCCAAGGCTAGGAGAACGAGTAAACGAACGAGCGAAGTCATTGAATATTCAGGTGGACAGATGAACCGAACGGATCTATCGGTGAATATTCAAAACGTCCGCGACGGCGATAAAAGTTATTCCAGGCCAGAGGAAAGCGTTCTGTCTCGGGGATCACCCGTCACCAAGATACTGATTCGACACGGTGCTGATTGCGTGATGAATTCCAGATGACTCGGTGGCGCGAAGCTTTTCAAACCGGGACGATTGATAAATAGCATGGTTGACTGATGAGAGGGGAAAAATGCATCGTTCAACGGTTTGCGCTCTTGTTCCATATTCCACTCCCAGCGGAGAGGCAAGTATTTAATCCTCTTATACGGAGGAATAACGTGTCGATTAAACGGTTAATTGGACGTCGTGGGATTTCGTGCGATGGAACCGTGTACGGGGAACAGATGTACCGCGTATTCACATGGAAATATTGTTTTCGAATTATTGAGAATTATTTGTCCGTGTATTTACATGCTGTTGGGGGAAAGTTTTTGAGGAACGAGTTTATCGCGTTATATGGTATTTTGTAATTTGTTGTAAATTCACATAAATCTATGCACGTAAGAAGTTCATTATTCAATCGCGAATAATCAGAATTGTTTGTGCGAGTGTTTCTTCTTCAAACTTTTGGAAGCAATTTCATAAAACGAAAATTTAATAGCATTTGAGGTTGAAGGCGTTCTTTATATTACGCAAACGTTATCTTGTAGAAAAGTTCTATTTCAAAGTTCGCTCAATTCAATTTTAAATTTGGAATAACGAATCTAATTAATCATTTAAAAAAAAAAGTACATTTAATTATACTTTCGTCAACTGTATAATGTATTCACTAATTATGGAGATAAACGACCACCAAACAAAAAAAAAAAAAAAAGAAAGAAAACAATCGAAAATTTCTCATCACAATCAAAAACGACGGGAACGGAGGGAATAGAGGGGAAACGTCAGGGGCAAAAGCGGCGAGGATATTTTTTCTATTAACGGAGCGTGATCGATGCCGGTCGAAATTTAGTGATGCAGAGCGCAGCGCGAGCCGCGTTGAACGTTCGTACAAACACCTTAAGGCCATTTCGCCATTGGTAACGGCGGGATTAGGGTGTTCGAGCCGTAAGGGAAGCCATACTCGTGGGTCGACGTAATCAACTGAATGAGCAAGTGACTCTAGAGAACCGCGTAAGCCCCGTCGCTAGCTACGAGGTCGGTCCTCTCCAGTGTGGTCATCTGAATAAACCATGAGTGCTGCCTTAATGACGGAATCGAAGCTACAAACGGTCGTGCCGTGCTTGAATCGCCTTTGCTGGACGACATAGGTGGCAGAGATAAATTGCGGTACGTTCTACGACGTGTTAGTCTCGAGAAAGCCGAGCTTACATCTCCAGCCTTGACTTGATGCAACGCTTAAGCGTGACTGCATCGACTCGCGTGACACCGTGAGAATTATCGTACGTGGCGGCTGGTTTCGTACGCGGTGGCGTACGGGGTCGCGGTTTTCGTTGCGTATTCGGTGCGTGTTAAAGAACCGATCATTAGGGATCGTTAGAAATTTACCCCGCCGGTGATTGGGGTTACGTGAACTTGATGCTTAAGCCGACGCCATTTTATGCTCGGCAGGGAAATAATAGCGTAATTGAGCAGCCAGTGTAGCCACGGAAGGTTGAAGGTTGGGTTACTTCTTATCCAAGGATGAAGCGATAATTTTATTACATGGCAGGAAATTTTGAATTTGCAGTTGAAATTATTGATTCAATTGCAACTAATATCGTTATAAATGTGAGATGCTTATCGCACGTGTTCGTTGTATCAATTAGGAAAATTATGTTAAATCGAATATTATTCAATATTTGATGTTCTTCCGTTGTGAGAGAAATAATACGATGCAAATGAAATAAGTGAAAAATGAAATTATCTGTAATCGCAATTTCATAAAGTCGTGTTATTCGGCACGGAATTTAATTGCAATAGAAAATTATATTAAAACAATAAAAAACGTTAAAATACGTAGATGAAGTTTCTTCGGACTTCAGCAAACTACTATATATCTCATTTCCATTGTCAAAATACCGAGATAATTGGCTTTCCATTCGAAACAACGTGCAGAGAGATAAAATCTAAAGAACGAAAGAAAGAACTCGAACAGCGAATTATTTAGATTCGATTTCTCGTCGGATCGTTTCTCTCTCCACACGGAAACACGCGATTCTAAATTACATCGCGCCGAGGAAGCTGGCAAACGAAGCAACAACAACGGGACAAAAAACCCTCATTTAAATAGATTCTTTCGCGATGCACACACGCCAGTCCGTTCAGCCGGTTGTAATTAATTGCTGGCCGTGCGATCCTCATTAACTGCGAAAGTTCATATTGCTTAAATTACCGGCTTAATTGTCTTACACTGGTCCGCTTTGAAACATCAACGCCCGGAGTTCACTAAAGCGACGACTTGTTCGGGAACTTCCGTCCCTCCTCTCTATTCGCCCCCTCGCTACGAAATAATTAAAATACTTCAATTAGTCGGTTGCTTACTTTCCTGGCTGAAGTTCGTGTCCTTCGAACCTAGAGGGGGCGCGTTCCATAGCATCGAGAAAAACTTCACGAATCGATTTCTACGTCCCTATTCCCGTGAGATCGGGTCATAATTCGTTTATACGAACGAGCTTCGTTGTGTTCGGCGATTGTTCAAATATAAACGACGACGATTCGATTCTCTGCCACTGGAGAATACAAATCAGACCGAAAAACAGTAACTTATGACGGTGTCTGAACAACTAGTACTTTTATAAATTCGTATTAAAACGAGCTGTTGTGTCATTGTAACTACTACTGCTTATCGTTTCTTAAATATTAATGGTATATTTATTGTGCACGTCGCATATATTCATTGTGCACGTTGTATGAACGTCAATTTTGTCAGAAAACGTTTTAATTTCTGTCGTAACTTTCAATGACCTCGCAAGATTCTCCCGTAAAGTGATGCAGAAATAAAAACTTGTAAAATTGAACGAAACGATATCTAGCGAATTAAAAATACATGAATGAACAAATTATTGATACAAACCATTAGCAAGTTGAATGCCAAATGAATTACGCTCGTACTTTATTGAACGAACGTTACTATAATATATTTATTCTGAATAATTCTATTAATTTAATTTTAATAAAGATTCAATATGTGCTTCAGTTACCTCTATCATATCGCTTAAATCATTTATTTCCCAATATATGTATCTATGTGGTTCATAATTTAATGCTTAAAATTGTTTAAAATGTTATTCAAAAAATTATCTTCAAAAATTTATTCCATTCCTCTTACTATAGCAAAAGAAAGTTTAATCTTATACAAAAATTCAACTCAGAATGAAACCGAAATAACTTTAATTTTTCTCTTCATTTTCAATAAATTTCATTCAAAATTGAAATCAATTTTACACTGAAATTTTTTTATAACTGTGAAACCTAGCACGTACAATTTTCTAATAATCTATACCAACCCTCTGCAAATTCGAACCCTCCAACCATCGACATTTTCAAATTCATACACCCTTATATAACACCGTTGCACCTCGCGAGTAATACCTACCCCCGACTGTAACCCCCGCGTCTTTTTGCTCTCCGCGGCACGATACAATTAACCATTGTCGGTGCTGGGATTTTGCGATGGGGGTTACGTTTCCCGTGGCCGTACGTTAGACTTACGGGCGCGAGCGTATATTACGGGCCAAACTCAAACATAATATCCCGGGAAGCACTCGTAACTCCATTTCACGGGGGCCACCGTGGAACTCGTACATCGGCCGCCCTGACTCGACTCGACTCGACCTACCATCCCCCTCGCCCTCCCTGCCGCCGGTTCATCCCTCTTCGTCCCTCTTGGCTGCAACAGTTTGACAGGTGTTTAATATTACCTGAAAGTTTCGAATTGCGCGGCCATACTCGTACTTGTCCGTGACGAATATGCCCTGCCGTGCGGTATGTAGTCGCGGATGCATGGACAGGATTCGGTGGAAAACGGGAGGGAAAAAAACGAAGCAGGGGAGACGGTGTGTTTGATCGCGCGACCAGCGAACTCCGCGAGGGTGAATATTTTCGAGACATGCGTCACCGGTGACCCGGGATTTTCGCGCGACCGATTTAAGCCCGCCACCTTCCTCCCACCCCTCTGGAATTCTCGGTGTCGCGGTTTTTGTCGCTCGTTCGCCCGCCACCTGTCCGGATCGCCGCTTAATTCGTGAGTTATGTTCGCGCAACGAACGAAATTTCGCGGAAATTTTTCATTAATGCCGCTATGCTGGCTTCGCCGTGTACGAGTGGATTGATAGTAGTGAAATCCATCGATTTGGAGTGAATTAAGTTATGAGGGAGAGGGAATAAATTTAGGTGAAGTTCTTGAGAGAAAGAGAGAAGTAGCTGAGGTTATATTAGTTGTTGATAGTTAGTTAGGAAATTTAAGCTTAGTCATTGGATCTACAATTGAAGTTTTTGTAAGTATATTGGAGAGTATTAAAGTCGTGTAATTAGCGAAATCGATTAGACATTATGTTTCATGTATAATTGAAAAACATTATGGATAAATTGTATCGCAATAGTTCATTTAATTTCGTAGTTTATTTACGAGCGTCAGTCGATTTGAAATTCAAAGTTTGTATCAAACATCCAAGTTGTATTAAAAGGATTGTTTTATTGGTTCGTGCTAATTATTATAGCCATTGCATAATTATGACAGCCGTGTTTCATTATAATATGGTTCGTAAAATGGATAAATATTCAAGCACATTCGTGAGAACGATTCGTATTCGTGTGATGACCTTCGTTTGGAAAAAAAAAAAACCAATTTACGTTTTGATTTCCCAATGCTACAAAATTATCGATTCTTTCGATTGTCACGTGCACAGTTTTCATCGTATTCTTTGGAGATACAAGCGTACTAAATGCTGCTGGCGTGAAAATTTCCGTCGGTCACCATGATGAGTTCGCAGTTGTATAACGTGTTTACAAATTTACATATTTCGTCGATGTAACGGGACGAATGTAACGCAGTGGCAAATAATTTCAAAGCAAATAGAGTTGTTCTGAACCGTGTTTTCGCACAGAAAATCTACCACTGGAGAGCGAACTTTTCTCCTCACGGTGAGACAGCGTTCGTGTTCCGTTTTAATTCAAAAAGTAATTGCCGTGTTTGCGATTCTCTGCATTTGCAAATCTCCTGCAATTCGAAAAATAGGAAAATTGTTGCAGCACAACGAGTCATTTTTTTTTACTGTATATTTTTATAAAAACTCGAAGAGATTGAAATTAATTAAAAAAAAAAAAAAAAAAA
>CAJDYZ010011156.1:39179-59843 GCA_903986555.1 Heterotrigona itama
CCGTAGTCAGACGACCGAGCCAGGACGCGCCTTTCGAAAGCACCGCGCAAGCTCAGATTATTCGTACGGAATCCAGTTCCCATGGTCGTATTTCCTCGGTTACGTTCGGCCGCCAATGGTGAATCCGACCTGCCAAGTGTTCCGCGTGAGTGGGGCTGACTCGTGCTTATGTTGTGTGGTATACACATCAAAATGTTGATGTAGACTAATCTTCAGTTGTTTTTCACAGTCATTCTTGTACTTCTACCTGTAAAATAAGATTTACAATTATAAATAAATGTTATTATTGTAACATATGAATATCGAAATCTCTTTGATGTCATGTAATGTATAATTTAATTGACACTGTATTACACTGTACTACACTAATATACTAGTATAGATTAATAATTAGATTGCGAATTTTTATGCAAATTCATATTTTAGTAAAGTTCAGATAGACTAGGTTTGACATATTAAACGTATTGTCACATATATTCTCACATTTTGGTATGTTTTCATGTACTATGTGCATTGTATGCATTTTTATATCTTTGAATTTTCTATAAAAGCATAAAAATTCCCAGTTCATTAATAATAATTTGATATACAGTAAAACCAATTGTACCGAACAGTGTCGATTTTTAATCCAAACAACACAAATCTAGGGATTAAGGTTACAATATTATTGCTGGAGGCATTAGCTACTTAATGAAATGAAATTCCAGTCTATGAATTCTTCACTGAATGTGTAGAACAAAACTAAAAAGTTTGAATATAATTGTTAATTGCAATTAATTCAACAATAAATAAATAGTGTGAATAATAATAATTATTGCAAAAATGCATCTTAATTGGAACTTACACCTTCGTATTACGTTTTACTTCTCATTTTTTTTCATTTTTGTTTCACATTTCTTTTCTTGTCGATTCGGGACTATGCCTTTACTATTAATTAGTTAATTAATTAAAGCACAATGTTGGATATAATAACAAATTAAAAATTTCATCAAGTGCTGCTAAAGTTTTGAACCACTTCAAAATGTCGGTAAGACATTTCGATAAAACGTTTCTTTTGATATTATCGATAATGTCTGCCGAGTATCGATATGTAAATATGGAGATACAATATATCGATTATTTCACAATTAAATAGTGCTATCGATAGTTGACAGTACTGTGCATTTAATCTATAGAAAAACAATAAACTTAGTTACAAATGTGAAAGTTGTTATTACACAATAAAGTAACTTGGAATAATAATTTCTTTTTCGTATAAGTATGGATGAAAACGATAGTCTTCCAGTAATAGTAAGTAATAAAATTTTACGAACCGCGTGCATGCTTTGTATTGATACTTAACCTACATTTTTCGTGTAATTAATATTGTTCCAATCTTATAAAAGTCATATTATAAATTGAATATAAGTTTATTTAGCAAAAGGAAGGCATGATAATATTGTTATAATTTTATTCTTATTCTTATGTTAGTTAATTTAAATTAATGAGACCATAGAACTTAGTTTTCTTATAAGATATATATTTTAGCTAGATTTTACATTTGTCAAGTGAAAATGTATAAAAAGAATATTTTTATTTGTAGGGTATTCCAAATGTTCCTAAGCATCTACATATAACTGGAAGTTGGCTCAATAGTAACAGAATTGGCATATATAAAAAATTAGCTAAAGGAAGTTTGGAAAAATATGATCCGATGGTATATATTTTAAAACCAGAA
Organism: Heterotrigona itama; assembly: GCA_903986555.1. NCBI lineage: Eukaryota > Metazoa > Arthropoda > Insecta > Hymenoptera > Apidae > Heterotrigona > Heterotrigona itama. The sequence goes on from CAJDYZ010011156.1 coordinate 40,897, forward strand.
ATAATTTTATTTTCACCACAATTACGTAAATTAGTGAATGAGAGTAACGGTGTCTTTCTGTCCATTCAAAAAATAAAATCTGTTTCTGGAGATGTTAGACCAGAACTTTTAAAACATAGCAAGCAATACAGGTCTATTTTGAGAGCATGCATAGAAAGTTTGCAAGACATTTGTGGAAAATGTTTGTCAGATAAGAAAGAATCACTAGAAAATTTTCTGACCATTTTTTATCAAATAGAATGTGTTTGGCACTTGATTGAAATTCTTTATGTAGATGTAGTGCCAGGTAAATTATATATTGAAAATGAAAAATAACAAATAAGTGTCAAAAAGTTTTAAAATTCAATATTTTTAATTTAGGGGATGTAATTTTACCACAGCTGTTAGAGTGGATTAGATTTCACTTTCCATCTAGAGAACTTGTAGCAGTTAAAATATTAGCTCAGAAGACAATCGGCGCTGATTTGGAGTATCCAAATTATTGGGAAGCTGTAATAGGCTGTGCATTACATGGAAAGTTAGATTTAGTGAGAGCTTTATTGACATTACATAGTAAAGCAGATCACCCTGCTTTTGTAATGGCAGAAAATGTTCTTAAAACAATGCCTATCTATAATGTATATGGTGGTTATTCTGTAGATGGATTTACTACATGTTGGAAACGTTGGCAACTAGAGTTATGTTCAAATTTAAACAGTAAAGCTTTTATTGTTGACACTAATTTGGAAATGATTATGAAGGTATCTATAACAATATATACGAGTATATACAATGAAACGTAGTATCTGCTTAAATTATTAAAAACATTTAATACAGTTAATTGCAGGAGAGCAAGATATGCTGTGGCAATTTTCACAATATACAGATGCTTGGTATGAATTGTTGGCAGCAAAATTATTTTATACCTCTCCGTGTTGTAAGCAACCTGAACTTTCTCTTCATGCTAATAATATTTCCAAAAGATGGCAAGCTAATAGACCTTCTGATAATGCTATACGTGCTGTGATGGAAAGCAACTTGCACCATGTTATTAAAGAAATACAATACATGGGTGATAATGGATGGTTTGCTGCTCATTTGGTAGATTTATTATATGCTTGTGGAAAACTTAAAATATTGGATAGAGACCAAGTGGAGTAAGTGGAGTTATAATAATAATAATTCATATTACTCGAAGTACGAAAAATTAAACTAAATTTTATTTTTATCAGAGTCAGTAATCAACTTCATGAATCTCTTATATTGGAATATGGCAACACACTAATGGGACATCACTCTTTATGGCAATGTGGTGCAAGTTACTTGATACATTGTCCTGCTCAAGGTTTAGCGAGACTAGAGATACTATTACAATCACTACCAATGGGATCAGAAGCAAGAGTAAATAAGATCCTGGACATAGCACGAGATAATAAGATGGATCATATAGGTTGATATCATTTCTCAAATTAATATATTTTACTTGTTTTAATACAAGATTGTCTATTTAAACATTCTCTCTCGCAGTTACTAGTATTTGTAAAATTCAGGGACTGAAGTCTATGAAACAAGGAAGATTGGGCAATGCGCTTGCATGGGCATTAAAAGCACAGGATAGTGGTTTTATAACATATATCGCAGATCAATTTTTAAAGCGTTATGCAGAATATGGAGAATTGGATTGTCGTGACTTATTAGAAAATTTAGGTTTTTGTATGATGGCTAGTGATAGACTCACATTTTTGGGTAAATCAATTTTGGAATTATAAAAACATAAACAAATTTTTAATAAAATATCAATTATGCTTTTCGCTTTTTATAATAGGGAAGTATTGTGAATTTCATCAAATGTATAGCATTGGAGAATTTAAAGAAGCAGCAAGTTTATTAGTATCTCTTTTAGTTTCAAATTTAACACCGAAATAGTAAGTTACTTATAATTAGATAAATATAATTGGAATTTAAATAGAAAATTAATACGGTAAAAAATATTTATTTCAGCTTTTGGTCAATACTTTTGTCGGATGCTATTCCACTATTAGAAGCGAAAGATGTAATTTTGTCTTCCAGTGATTGTTTTGAATTATTACGTTGCGTAGAAGCACATGGAGACGACCTAAAATTTCAAAATAAAATTGAAATTTTCCGACTAGCTGTCGCCAGGAATCTGGCTCGAGCATTGAGTCTTGAAGGCTGCCAAGTGGAACATTAGAAGATTTATTACCAATTTATTATGTTAAAGAGTTTTCTAATTTTTTAATTAAAAAAAATTTCTATACATAATTATTAATGTATTTCATTGAATCATAGTACATCTCCTTAATGTTATAGATATAACGATAAAATTTGTAAATAAATATTTTTACATACTGACTCTTACGTTTAATTGAAATTATTTACAATAATGATATTTTAGCGAATATAATTTTTTTTTATTGTTACTAATAATGATAGAAAATAAAATAAAATTTCTAATAGAATATACTATTTATATACATATGAGAAAGATGGATATAAAATAATATTACACGTAAAAATTTGCTGGTTTTCACACATTTGATATTGAGAGCAAGGTCTATTTTTATTTATCAACACAATATTGAATTAAATGTAATTAAAAATTTTAATTTTTTTATGAAAATAATAAATTAATGATGATTACTTATAATTAGAAAAGTGAGTTGTATGTATTTTTATCGTGATAAAAATTAAATTATCATTGATGAATTGCTGAAATTAGATTTTTCATAATTATATATTGATATCATATACAATAAAATTTATAACAATATCATGATAATATTTATGTATAGTCTGCATAAGATTACATTTGAACTTATTTTCTCACAAATCTATTAATGATGTTCTCATTACACTGTATTATACATATGGAATATGAGGAATATAAGAATGCAATTTTTCACTCATGAATGATTTTATTGTGTGTGATACTTTATGTCAGTAGTTTACTATAGTTCCAACCACACGATACAATTACATAGAATTTTTACGCTTGAGTGTAATAGAAGACATTTTTCTTTTTACACCCACTAACTTTATCAAGTACGATGATTGGACTGATTATACTTCCTAAATCTACTATTTTAAAACGTGGGGGGAGGGAAGAGGAGGCATAATAAAACCTTGGATTTTTTTCGCACGATCGGTATTTCAGTTTATGTAACACGAAATTCTATAAGATAATAGATCTATTCTACGTTCCGTCTGTGACAATACTATTCGTCTAAATCGATTCAACGTTATTCATGCATGTCATTGATGCTCATGCATAAAATTGTAACTAAAGGTGCGTACAGTCGATAAAGAGAACTGACAAAATGGCCATCGCTGAGTGTTATGTTTAATACTGCACTAGTTTTTTGCTCCAAAGCTATCATGGAAAACAAGCTATTGTTATAATTGTCAGTGAAAAAGAAGACAATTAAAAACCATGGGGAAGAATTACGCATATATAGTGAGCAGCGAAAAATTAGGAAATACTAATTCAACATGATTTTTGCAAATATTTTTGAACCGTACTCCGATTGATATGTGATGATGTATTATATGTGAGTTTTATATTAATGCACTAGTATTAAAGTATTTTAAATGATAAATAAAAATTGTTATTTAACTGCTAGAAGAAAGCAAACGATGTTACTAAAGTAACAAGAATAAATTCAGAGATTCTATTTCAAACATACATACATAGAATTTTTTAATACAAAAAGACGTAATTAAGTAATCGAAATTTTACAAATGTATATAAACAATCTCAAATATTTAACTTCCACTTTAGACACAGTGGATTTAAAATTCATAGAGTATAGTACAATTTTTTGTATATTAAATTGTATTAAACACAAAACATTTAATTTTGATCGAATTGAAAATAAAAAATCATATGCAAAATACCGCAAAAGAAGAATGCACCAACAATATCACTGTGTAATCGATGATCAAATGAATTTATAATCATGTAATTAAGATATTTACACGCAAGATTCAGATTGGTAAGTGTAAAATAATATTTTTACAAAGAGAATATATATATAAAATAGAAATACAATGAGAAATATAAAGAATAGAAATACAATGTAAATATTTGTAGTTCACACCATGGAAGATTATACTCCTATCGATGAAGACTTTCCTGGCCGTCTGCTACACCAAGCTGCTTTGTGGGATAATGCAGAATTGTTGGAAGATCTTCTAAGAGGAGAGCATGCACAATATATAAATAGTCAAGATTCATGGGGTAGAACACCGTTGCATGCCGCAGCTATTACTGAAAATTCAAGATGTTTGGATGTATTGTTGTCTGCAGGAGCAAATCCAAATATTCCATGTGGACCACGAGGTCATTATCGTACACCGTTACATATTTGTGCAGAACATGGTCATAATTCCAATATTGAGAAACTTTTAAAATTCAATGCTAATCTAATGATACAAGACAATAATGGCGAGAGGCCATTGGATGTGGCTGAGAAAGCTAAGCAAGATGTCTGTATAAATTTGCTGAAATCGGCAGCTGAAAAATATGAATTGGCAAAACTTGCAGTACATGCTTCTTTGCGTGCAATCTGTATTCAAGGAGACAGCGTGGCAGCTAAGAATCTTCTTCAAGGGCATACTTCAGATTTGGAATGTATTATCAACATGGCACCAAATGGTGCAAATACTCTGCTTTTTATAGCTTGCGAGATGGGTCACAAAGATGTAGTTCGTTTGCTTTTGGATTATGGTGCAGACTGCAGAATGCATCCTGTAACCAAATACTGTCCATTGTATATAGCTTGTTACAATGGTAAAGTAGAAATAGTGGAATTGCTTCTCCGACATTTCCCTAAACAAGTACAATCTTTAACCGTGGAGAAATGGTTACCGATTCATGTAGCGGCTATAAATGGTCATCATTTAGTTATTGATTTACTGTTGAAATTCGAATATCCACAAAATACTTATCAACGCTACAAAGACTCATCCGGGGAATATGAATACGAGATGCCATTTGACATCAATACTCAGGACGTTACGGGACAGAATGTTCTTTATATATCTAGTATGCTTGGAAATATTAAAATTGTAGAGTTACTATTAAATTATAAAGTGAAAGCAAGAAAAATCAAAGAAGAAGACATGGGGGTGGCGCAGCCCATGCCGATCTCGAAAAGAAAAATTTCAAGCGGAATACAAAGATTAATGTCTAGTTTAAATTTTAGAAGCAAAGCGTTCGATAAAAAGGATGACAATATGATATGTCCATTAAATTTAGATTTGTATTGCAACAACGCTACTGAGACTTCTTTACATGCAGCAGTAAAAGGCAAGCACACAGAAGTAGTTGCCGCTTTACTATCGGCAGGTGCCGATCCTAATTTGCCTGTAAAAGTTCCTTACGATCAGAGCGATCCAGAAAGTAATTATTCTAGCGCGTTAATTATAGCTTGTCAACAGCGTGACATAAAAACTGCGGATCTTTTGTTGAAGCACGGCGCTGTGGATAATACATGCAAAGCAATCAAAATCGCTGCACAAAACAGAGACGAACCGCTTACGGCAAAACTTTTATCTATAAAAGCTTATCCCGATTCAGAATACAAAATTAATAAGAAAGCTATGACCGAGTGTACTCAAACGTCTCACTTTTCTGCATTATCTTCCTTCGGGAATGTAACGTATTCGGCGCTATTTCCAAATACACCGACGATGATCAATTGGCACGATCAACAGTGTCATCTCTCGCAAATACGAGCTCAGTGGCTAACAGATGCTGTATTACACGTGAACAAAAAACTGAGCGCTAAGAACAACGACTTGGTGTTGTATGCTATCACGAGGATAGATATTTCTCTTAATTCTATCACTTCTGTACCATCTATTATATTTTATTTACAAAGTCTACGATACCTCAACATGGCTCAAAATAAAATAGATACTCTTACAGCTGAACCAAAAAATCCCAAAGACAAACTGTGTCCAGTTTTGGAAGAGATGTATCTTCAGGACAATCGATTGGAACAGTTGCCGGAGTTCATAATGAATTTACCTGCATTGGAAATCATGGATGTTTCGAACAATAAATTGCAATGTCTTCCGGATAATCTGTGGCGGGCGCCGAAATTAAAGGAATTGAATGCGTCGTTTAATCTGTTGAAGACTTTACCTAGTCAAGTTTCGCAAAATATTTCGCGGAAAGCACAACGTGAGGATTGTTTAAACAACAGCCCTAGCAGTCGAAGTTTAGCGTCGCAACTAGCTATTTCACGCGAGGATTCCCTGGAGTTTGAGTCGTTCACTAAGATAGCAAATGCACAAATCATAGAGATGGACCGCCCTCACGTTTGGACCAAGTCTGTTCAAGTATCGGAGAAGGTCTCGGACGATAACGAAGGCGGGGCAAGATCGGTGCTTGGGTCCCTGAATTTGGCGCATAATTTATTCAATAGTATTCCAGTAGCTTTGCCATGCTTGGCTGTCAATTTAGTGAGATTAAACATGGCTTATAATTCTCTTCGATCGATGAGTCACATCACATCGTATCCGGCAAGTTTGAAACAATTAGACTTATCCAATAATCAGATCTCTCGGTGGCCCAGTTTGCCACAAGTGGACGGTGCTGACTTGATGGAACAGGCAAATACCGCGTGTTATTGCCCCACAACAAATGTCCAATCGCCGATCGTTCCAGGTGGTAACAGACAAACGGCTACATCCTTACGCGACGTAGTTCTCATGTCCGTTTGCACGCACAGACGCCACTTGCGCTTAGAAAATTTAAGGACGTTGATCCTTGCTAATAACCAGTTGAATAGAATTCAATTGACGTCGATCGATGACGGAGAAATGCCGAATTTAGAAGAGGAGAACGTGGACCGAGACACGAAGATCACTTATTCCGGCTCGAAGTCGTACCTTCTGTTCCCTAATGTCAGTATGCTCGACGTCAGCAACAACAAATTGAAAGAGATTCCCCAGAACATTTACGAGCTTAATAATCTGTCTGTTTTAAATATAAGCGGTAATCCGGAAATCGTTGAATTGCCGCCGCAAATGGGATTACTTTCTCGTTTATGGAATTTAAATACTCAAGGTTGTAGATTGCAAGAGCCATTGAAAACGATGATCGAGTCAAAGAAATACAAAACGATGGACGTGATCGGTTATTTGAAGTCAATTTTAGAGGATGCTAAACCGTATGCGCGCATGAAGCTAATGATCGTTGGAATTCAAGGTATCGGTAAAACCAGCTTGTTGGAACAGTTAAGGCAAGAGGGCGAAGTCCCAAACAAAAAGAAAGCCGCAGAACATTGGGCGAAAAGAATGGGTAATAAAAATATCAACGCGAAAACTGCCAGAGGAACAACAATATCTACCGTTGGCGTTGATATCGGAGACTGGATTTATGAGAAGAAAGTAAGAGGTCAGTCGTCTCACGGGCCAGTTTATTTTAGAACGTGGGACTTTGGTGGACAAAGAGAATACTATGCAACGCATCAATACTTCTTGTCTAAACGAAGCCTATATTTGGTAGTATGGAGAATCATCGATGGTTTTAAAGGTGTATCTGAAATATTTCAATGGCTGGTAAATATTCAAAGTAGAGCCCCCAATTCTCCAGTAATTATTGTTGGCACTCATTATGACATATCGTATGAACACAGCGAGGCATTGCAACAATACATTCGTGATAAATTTATAAATGTGGTCGATGCTGAAAAATGTGGGTTACCGAAAGTCATGGAAACCATCGAAGTGAGCTGTAAAACGAAACACAATATAAAAATGTTATGTAACTTGATTTACGATGTTGTATTTAGTTTAAGATCACCTGGAAGCAAAGAATTATTGCTTGAACAAAAAGTTCCTGCCAGTTATCTCGCCTTGGAGGATGTAGTAATACAGCTTGCACACGACAGAAAATTGTCCGGTGGAGATCCAGTCTTAAAAGCTGATCAGTATTATACGGCAGTTAACAACGAGCTTCAAAAATTGCATAGATCATTTAGGGATCCCGCTGAACTACATCAAGCAACACTCTTTCTTCATGAAAATGGTATTATCTTACATTATGACGATGCTACATTAAAGGATTTATATTTTCTTGATCCACAATGGCTTTGCGACATGTTAGCACATGTAGTAACGATACGAGAGATCAATCCCTTTGCCAGGTGTGGCATAATGAAATTAGACGATATTCAACATGTTTTTAAGTCTTCTACGATATCATCTATAGATACGCAAGGATACATCGTTAGCTTGTTAAATAAGTTTGAAGTTGCGTTAACTTGGGATTATCGCACTTTATTAATTCCTTCCTTATTGCCAACAGAAGAGGATATCTTAAGAAATAATCAAGTAATCAAAATACCTGTAAAAACACGTGGTTGGCATATACGTTCTAAAAAGATTACATCTCCGATGATAACATTCCAGAATTCCACCGGGGATGGTAAATCGAATACAGAGTGTGTACTAACGTCTAGGTCACAACCAGATTGTTCTGTCACGCGACTGCTTTTAATGTCATATTTTCCCAGTGGTTTTTGGTCGAGGCTCATAACTAGGATTTTAGCTGACGATGCTATTGTCGAGATTGTGATGTCATTTCTAGCGCCTTTCAAAGATTTTGTTGATGACAGTATTTTTACAAGTTTGTTAGATACACAAGCTGAGTGGGTACTTTGGCAAACAGGAATAGAATTAAGATATTCTAATATTACTTTACTGCGCCTCAAAGAAGTCAATTATAACTTAAAGAATTCACCGTACGATTATAGGCAATATAAATTTAAATTGAAACAAGATGGAATATGGTGTACAGTAGATTTAAAGAATTCAGCAATTTTAGAAATTTGGTTTCCAGTTGATACTTTAGTGATAAAACAGCCCATTATGTCAGACTCGGTTGAAGAAGAACCAATGGGATATCAAGCAATTGTAGTAGAACCTCGACCAGAAAGTATGCCACAATTATTGGCTCTAATAGTCGATCACATTGATATTTTATTAGAAGATTGGTATCCTACATTAGGAACACGTTTTGTGCATACATCCGAGGGTAAGTTATTAGTTACACGATTAATACCATGTCCACGTTGTTTATTGAATAATGGAGAAAATGAGAATGATATTAGTGATAACGATCGCTTGACTGAAGATATTCAAAAATATTACATAAATAAGGAAAGACAAAGCCAGGATAGTTATAAGTCTGATGGTGATAGTGGTGTAGGATATGATAGCTTAACGTCAAGTAGGATGCCATCTTTAGAAGGTCATCCAGATATTATTAAACAAAATACCCATTCTGAAGGTATTTTAGCATATTCTTGGATGGTCGAAGAATGTATTTTGTCCGCCTATAGTAATAAACCAATTAGTTGCCCTAAACACTTTGATATACCATTGTCACATGTAGCTCCAGATATTATTTTTATGGATCTCGGATCAAAACATTTGATAAAATCGGAAGACATTAAATTAGGAAAATTATTAGGTCGTGGAGCATTTGGATTTGTATTTAAAGGTGTTTGTCGCCTACCAGGAACTTATCAAAAAGTTGATGTTGCTATCAAAATGTTACAACCAGTTCCACCAGGTCCAAATTCAAAACAATCTGCTATTCTTGCTTATAAAGCTGCGCAGAGTAAATGGGATAGAGATCCTTTACAATATGCTTGTAAAGCTTATTGTACTGCAAGACAAGAATTAAATATTTTACTGACACTCAGGCATACAAATATTGTACCTCTAATTGGAATAGTAGTTAGTCCACTAGCATTGGTACTAGATTTAGCACCAGAAGGTGCATTAGATAATGTATTGAAAAATTATAGACGTTCTGGTGCTAAATTAGATCCATATACATTACAAGCTATAATTCTTCAAGTAGCAAAAGCTGTAGAATATCTTCATCAACAACATGTGATTTATAGGGATTTAAAATCAGAAAATGTTTTAGTTTGGCAGATGCCTTTACCATTCCAAAATTATCCTGAACATCCTGTTCATGTTAAAGTAGCTGATTATGGTATATCCAGACTCACATTACCAACTGGTGCTAAAGGATTTGGAGGAACAGAAGGATTTATGGCACCTGAAATTATTAAATATAACGGTGAAGAAGAATATACTGAAAAAGTTGATTCTTTTTCATTTGGAATGTTTATATATGAATTGATCACTTTAAGACAACCATTTGAGGGTCATGAAGCAGTTAAAGAATGCATTTTAGAAGGTGGAAGACCGCCGCTGACATACAGAGAAACATTTCACCCTTGTTATGCTCTTGATTTAATGGTCATATGTTGGGCTCAAAATCCAAAAGATCGACCTACTGCAAGTCAAATAGTTTCTATTGCATCGGCCCCTGAATTTACACATCTTATAGATGTTATACTGTTAACAGAGAGAACTCAAGTAACTGCTATTACTATGACAAATAGAACTATAGAAGAAAATTTAAATGGAGATGAAATTTGGTTTGGACATAATAATGGTGAAGTTGATATGTTATTAGGAACACAGAAAGGTTGGTTACAACATGTCAGGATTGAGACTCCTATAATACCATACGCAATGTGTGGAGTAGATGGATATATATGGATTGGTGATGATATAGGGCAAGTACATGTTTATTTAGGCAGTAATTTTGGTTGTGTTGCTAGCTACAATCTTGAACTTGATCATAGTATAGAATCTAAAATAGTAGGTTTAATTTATTTGGAACAAATAAAACAATTTGCAGTGGCATTACATAGTGGAAAAACATTTTTATTGTCCAATTCTTTCACACAAATGAAAAAGATGGAAATTACGACTGATATTCAAGATAGTGTAAAGACATATTCTTTGGCAGCTGTTTATAAAAAAAAGCGAATATTAGAGTTGTGGGCTGGACAAAGTTTTGGTAAAGTATCCATTTATGTTTTAAAAGACAACAATCTAATAGATACAGTACAAGTTTCTCATGGAGAAACAGCTATTAAGAATTTATTTGCTACACATTTATTGAGTGCTGAAAATTGTGTATTATCATATACGTATCCTGGATGTATTGTATATCAATGGGATGTGGATACTAGACAAATAATAAATAAATTAGATATGTCTAAATTAGTACCTTGTTCAGAAAGTTTAAAATCCATCTCTATAGAAGAAAATTTATCAACTGAAAAGTGCCAAGTAACAGCTCTGGAAACTTGCAGGAATCAGTTGTACATTGGTACTACTTGGGGATGTATTGTAGTAGCTGAATGCAACTCTCTCAGACCGATCACCGTTTTCAGACCCTTTGAAGGTAAAGTATGTCAAATAATATCGTTTAAATCAACAGACGAAAAAAAATTAGTACTGGCAACTGTTGGTCAGGGTTACAGAAGTTTAATTTCACGATATACAGATTTTCTGATCGATAGCTTAGACGCAGAAGATCTTAAACATAGTATGTATGCTCTCTTATGGAGATCTGAACATTGGTCAGCTGCTTAAGTATAAACTATAACAAAATAAAGCCAAGAGTGCTTTATGGTGCAAAGATAAAAGTGATATAACTGGTTGAAAATTCTATACGTCCATGATCATACTTTAATCTGTAGATTTTAAGCTTTTTACCTTGCCTCACCTTGTATCTTTTGAGCTGAAGATAAAAATATTTATCCTTTAATCTGTCCAAGCTACATGGTGCTTGATTAATATATTCTCTGCAAATCTTTATTTACAAAATGAGCATTTAAGCAGGATATTTTTATCTTTATGTGATGTATCACAGTATAGTTTTATAACTTATTATGTAAGTACTTAGATTTTTAAAATAAGAATATATTCATTTTATTTAAAAAGTGGTAGAAAAGGGGATTAGTAACCTTTCAATATATTAAAAAAAAATTATTTAATGATCTCTGAAACATTAGTAAATATTTGTATATCTAAGAGTTTAGCGCGCTTTTATTTGGTGGAAAATCAACAAGCAGGTACAATTAATGTAGTACCAATGTAATATATTCATACATTCATGCTTAAAAATCTTTCTTAATATAATCAATAAGATTAATGAGTGATAAAAAGTAATGACTTGAAGATGGTTTTACTACTACAAAAAAATTGTCAAATTAGTGTAAAACAAAATTTTATTATAATTATAAAAATGTGAAAGTGAATTTTTTAAAGTTATTGGTATGAGTAGGAGTGTATGTAAAAATTATGAATGAATTATGGATGTTAAAAGACTTGATCTAATGCTGGTAGTTCTTCCATAGTTTCAATGTTATACTTAAGAATTAGGTCTTGACCTCGGTACAAAAAATATCCCTTAAATAATTCCCCTCGTAACATGTAGGGGAACCAATATTCATCATCCGGCCACATTTGTTTGAAAGGAATATCTTTCAAATTATACCATTTTGGTTGCATTTCTGGACAGAAAGATATAAATATAATTACTAGACGGCAAATTTTTATGCCTTATGTTTTTATTAGTAAATGAAACTTAGAGATTTCTTTTATCTATCACAGATTGTAACAAACATTCTACTTTTGATAACAAATTCATAAAAATCTGCAGTTTAATAATTATAATATATTTATTATACTTTTAAGTAGGTATAAATTAGATATTGCAAAAAATAGATATATATTTTAATTTCTTCATTTTGCTCAAGCAAATCTCTAGTTTTTTTGTTCTTTTAATTGGTTTTTATAGTTTGCATAATTCAAATAGTGACATGTAATTTCATGCTTATAATTAAATAAAAATTATTGCAATATGGTTAAAATGAACAAATATAGAAATATTGAATTATAATTGAAATTGCACATAAAAATATATATATATATAATTAATAAGAATAAATATTTTATGATAATGTAATATTAATTTTAGTTATTAATATTAATGTTTGAAATTTAAATACCTTCAGATTCTATTAGCTCTCCGCTGTATTTGTATGTTTCAAAAACATGAACTTCTAATAGGGCTTTGTCCCCTTCAAATTCAAATTCTAAAATTCCAACTTTTTTTAATTTCTGTGCAGATAGACCACATTCTTCTTTTAATTCACTATAAAATTATACACTGATAATTTAAAAAGTATATTTGTCAGTTGTTATCTATTTTATATAACAATATTATAAAACACAATATGTGCAATATTCATATGTTGCATACATTATAGATTTATCTTTTCTACTATTTTTACCAATCACTATTATAATTTTAATTTAAATATTTTATTTTATATTTATTTAATTATTTAAAATTGTACCTGTGTATATAAGGTGATTCATGAAAAATATTTTGTAATTATCTTAAAATACAAAAGAAGATTAAATAGGATTAAATAAATATAAACAAATATATTGTGCTTTTTAAATATATTGCATTGTGAAAAAAAAATCATTGTCAATAAAAATAATGTATAACAATTTTGTTTTTATATTGTAAATAAAAGAAATTTTTGACATTCATAAATATGTTTTTATTAACTATATTAAATTTTTATTATTATAATTTTCATGAATCACCCTGTATATTGTTAAATAAAGTGATAAAAATCTTTGTTAAAATTCGTTGTTATTTAATGTATTGGTTATTAATATAAGATTGTTGAATATAAAGTTCCTGACTTATTACTATTTTTGTTTAAAAAAATATATAATATTGAAAGCGAGGATCTAAATTTACAATCTTTTTCTAATTAATTTGAATGAAGTAACTTCAATCTGATATTAAAAATTATTTACCGTATAGCTCCTTGAAAAATTGATTCTTCTTTTTCTACTTTACCGCCAAAACCGTTCCATTTATTTTTTCCAAACCCTCGTTTTTTTAAACCCAATAAAATTTCTGATGTCTTTCTAATAAAAATTAATGAGAAAATTTTTCTTGAGGACATCTTGGCTTGTAAAATTATTTCAAGTTTTATTGTAGAAAATTTTTAGAGATCACAACAATAATATAACTTTGACCTACATCACGTGTCGAACAAGAACTACTAAATCCACTGTAGACTATGTAATACAATTCTTTTTCTATCATACAGTAGACGACAGTATTGTACTTCTATATTACGTACATTTTTACATTTAATTTGAAACATATATAAAAGGTTATGCTTTTAAAAGAACCTTTAAAGTACTGACGATAAGGATAATTTCTGAATTTATTTTAACATGTGTTTATCATACATTACGAATTGTTGTAGAAAATTTTATAATAATATTTACTGTTTATTATATTAACTATATTTTAATAGTTACAATGAATAATCAAATTGATATTTTTATTAAATTATTATGTAGCAATGATATACATATTAAAATATTACATATATATAACAATAAGAAAATAATCTTACACTTATCAACAAACTATATAGTATTAACAAAATGCATAACGAAGAATAAATATGCATGTAATATAATTTTTTTCTATTTCGTATATTATTACAAATACAATATACATATATATAAGGTACTAAGGTTCATTCTGTTTAGCACTTTTATGTAATGGTTTAGATTTGTAAGTCTTGAAAATTGACTTATAACTTATCATTGCTTTGTTATATGCTTCTTCTTTTTTAACACCACCCTATAATGAGTATAGTAAATCATATAACATTTGTAATTTGTTGTGTTATGATGCATGTCACATAGTATTATATTTAACAGGATACAACAGAATTTCTGTTTTATATTACCTGTAATAAGCATTCGTATAAAGTATAAAAGATTTGAGTTTTGGTAACATCATCACTTTTCATATCTATTATAGGAACTGATATATCTTTTTGAAATTTTCTATAAAATTAGACATTTAGAATATAAATAGATTTTGTAAGTGCATGGCGATAAAAAATATATATTCATCAATTATTTATATAAAATTGAAAACTTTACTTACGCCCTTATAAGATCTTCTTGATAAAATATATTTTGTATTTCTGTTGTTGGTGGTCTTCTATTATATTTAGGTTCATATTTTGGAGGAAATGTTTTATATATTTCATACCATAATGGTAAATTATTTGGATGTAACACATCTGCACGTACCAATGCTGTCATTCTAAAAATAAAGTAAATGAAGTAGAATGAAATTTAAAAAAAAATGATAAAAGATTATTTTTTTGTAGTTTAAATAAATTTGATTTTCTAGAGTTTCAAAATAACTCGATTTAAATTTTTTGCTGTGCATTTATAATTTTTAATAGAATAACAATGCTTTCATCTCTTATCAATCGTTTTGTATATAAATAATTTTATGTATAATTTATAATGAATTTATATATGTATATAATTATAAATAATAATAGAATTTTTAACCTATTTTATATAGAATACATATATGTTTAAAGTTTCATGAAATCTATGTGAAATAATATTACCTTGAAAATATTGTTCCAATTCTATCTGTTCTACTCTGTGCCATTATTCAAACAAATTTACAATTGGTGTATATATAATTTTGTATATGTATATTGCATGTAGTTAATGTGCACTGTTGTGTACCTATCTTTTTATTGTTTCTAAGAAATTTTAGACATGTGACGTTATTCGATTGGATACTTAACCTCAAATGTTTCTGTATAATAGTAGTTTAGTATACATGTGTTTTCATATTTGAAACTTATAAAAGGTGGCATCAATTGTAATTATAAATACCATTTATATGTTCAATTAATTTTATTAAGAATCTGAAAACATGTTAAAAGTAAATGAAAGTCAAATATCTGCAATTGGTCGCGTTTTAAATGATCAAAATCGACCATTAAAAGAAAGATTTCGTGCTTTATTTACTTTAAAAAATATCGGTGGAGCTGAAGCTATTCAACAAATTTATAACTGTTTTAATGATGAATCAGCTTTACTAAAGCATGAACTCGCATATTGCCTTGGTCAAATGCAAGATTCCCATGCTATTCCAATTCTTATAGAAATATTAAAAGACATTACACAGGAGCCAATGGTTCGTCACGAAGCAGGTACTATATATATTTGTTTCTTTATTGTTAAAATTTATGGTACCTAAAATAAATAATATATTTCTTTCTAATAGGTGAAGCTTTAGGTGCAATTGGAGATCCTACTGTTATACCAATATTAGAAGAATATAGTAAAGATTGTGTATCAGAAGTTGCAGAAACATGTGAATTAGCATTATGCAGATTACAATGGTTAAAATCAAATAGTAATTCAATAAATTCACAGAAGAGTGCTTATATGTCAGTGGATCCTGCACCACCAACAGATATTACTGACGTTAAGGAGTTAAAAGAGATTCTTTTAAATGAAAATATTTCTTTATTTGAAAGATACAGAGCTATGTTTTCTTTAAGAAATATATGTACTCCAGATAGTATTCTTGCTCTTAGTGAAGGTAAATAAGATAATATTTCTTTTCTTCTTTCTGCTATATGTTTATAATTTTAGAAGTTTTTATAATTTTATAAATTTAAAAATTTATTTATTATAGGTTTAAAAACAGGCAGTGCTTTATTTAAACATGAGATAGCTTTTGTTCTTGGGCAACTTCAAAAAGAGATCGCTATTCCATATTTAGAGGCATCTTTAAAGAATGCAGAAGAAAATGAAATGGTACGTCATGAGTGTGCGGAAGCGTTGGGTTCTATTGCTACTCCAGATTGTTTTGATATACTAAATAAGTATCTAAATGATAATAAGAGAGTCGTACGAGAAAGCTGTGTAATTGCACTAGATATGTGCGAGTATGAGAATAGTAAAGAATTTCAGTACGCAGATACATTGGGGAAAGTTGCTGTATGAAATTATATTTCCGTTCATTTTTAAGTAAACATAAATTTTATGTAAAAAATTGTGTCTAAAATAAAATTGTTCAACATGGAAATGATTAAACATTATAATTTATTATAAATGATTATTATTAAATGAAGTCTGCTAAGAACTTGTTTAGTTTAGTTGGTAGCAGAGTTCATAGCGACATTCAGTTGTACAAATGTTATACATGTCACAATATATTCATGTTTTTTAAATTCCAGAAATGGGAAATTCCTTAATTATCCGGTTGCTGGTTTCAAAATGATTAAAGATTATGATGAAACGACGGTTATATTCGCAAGTTGAACATAAAGATTTTAAGAAAGTTAAGAAAAAAAGATTTGGTTGATTGTGGAAAAGAATGCTTCGCATTACGGATTTGCAATTTACTAAGTGATTATAATTACTAAGTGATTGTATCGCTATCGAGTCATTAGTATAAAATTCATAAACATATAGGCTTTTTCAAAATTATCCAGAATATATGAAATATTCTGATGACGAATTGATCCCGAATTGATTTATTCAAGAAGCTATAATTAAAAAAAAATTTACTACTACATGCGATGTCCTTTGTGCCGTGTTTAAATTGTTACGATAAATCGTCTCATAGAGATTATTTTCTTGGCTATATTGCTATGATTCATAATGACATGAGATTAACATTTAAGGATTGTCGTGTTTGTATGTATTAAAGCAATGAAAAAATATCATACAATGTCGATTACACTTTTATTTACAGAACTTTATGTCAGCTTTACAAGCGTAATTGTCGAGTTACCGCATTTGATGACTGATGAGTACATTTTGTCACAAACAAAGTATTTTAACCGTATAATTGAAATAATATTAAAACTTATAAAGGAATGTACTTAAAGAGTATCGCAAGTACTACATAAGAGAAGCGGAATAAAAAAAGTATTTAGTGGTTCTCATTTCATTGATCTTTTAAATTGCAGAATATTAATTGTGTATAAAATTAAGAGTAAACTTTATATAGTGTATGTGCAAAACTAATCCAGAGTCAGAGACTATATATATAGGTTTTCAGTGAAATTGGCTACATAAAAAACGATATTGAGAATATCGAAGAGCAATCTGAGCATCCATGCAAGTGAATGATTTTAATGCGGACAAGTACAAAAAAGATCTTCAGAAGGAAAACATTACACTGCATAATATGAAGCAAATAAAATCAAGATTATCAAAAACAGATATAGATTTTGATAAAAATGCGTTGAATCAAGAACCACGAACACAATATTTTAAGTTATATAATTTTCAATTTAATTTCAAGATATATAAATAATTAGTAATAAGCATTCGAGCTAATAAGCATTTCAAGATATGTATATTTTATAGTTAATGATAAGCATATTTCAAGGTATACATAAAGCATTTATAAATTTTCTTATTTTTCTTTGCCATTGAAACGGAAAAAAAAGTAATCATGTTAATCAATCGATAAGAATTTCGATTTCGCTGTCGAAAAAAAGTAGGGAAAAACGCGACCATGAATCCAAATTTTCTTCAGTAAAATTAGGAGATAGATAAACAATTTTTGTTTGTACTGCTTTTTTATTACAATGATAGTTTATTTCTTCATAGAGTATATAGCACAATAATGTACAAAGTAGATATACTATTATTAATATCTTTTTCTCTAAGATAGAAAAACATCGTAATGACAATAATGATTCGAAAAATTCAACATATCTCCCTTAGGATTACAAGAAAGTATATATACATATACATTTTCTTTCATATCTTACAATTTGATTTTCATATTTTCCTTTCTCTTTTCTTTCCCATTGTCGATGTAATCACGAGATGAAATTCTTTTACATTAAAGATATAAATAGAGAGATTGTGAATCAAATAGCAAGAGAATGTAAATGAATGCATAATCTTATTCATCTTGATGCTTAAAATTTAGTATGAAATACAGTAATGCAAATACAATAATATGTTTCATCCTTTCCCTTTAATATTCTATCTATTTATCCAGTGGTAACATTTTCAGAGATTTAGACAATCCATGTACACGAATGTATGCGGGACGCTCGCGTTTTCTCGCGATGGTTAAACAGTTTAAAATAGGTGATGGCGCAATGGAAATCACAGAAGAAACTTGATTAAATAGAATGTAAACAGGTGTTTTTTTTTTT
>CAJDYZ010011158.1:3636-14082 GCA_903986555.1 Heterotrigona itama
GCGTATTGAACGTTTGAGAGTCGTGGCGGTTCTTTGTCTATTCGTGGAATTCTTTGTTTTTCATTCCAGAGAACTGTTTCCAGAGCTCGTAAACAAGAATCACAATCGACGGCGACATTTAGGATAGTAAAAGTCGCGTAAAAAAGAAAAAAAAAATGGTAAAAATTCTTCCGCGAAGGGTAAACGAGAAAGACGAGGAGAAGAGTCGCGGCATTATTCGAGAATCCATCCGGGAAAGTTGCCATTTTGTCGTGTGGCAGTAAAGTCCCCGACTCGATATCTACATAGACTTCCGGTCCGAAAGGAACATCTTCTTCCAATGTTTATCCAATTTCTTTATTTCATTTTCCAATGTTTGGAACTTAATCCGATATTTATATAGGTAGAAAACGAAATAACGTTTATAAATTTAGTATTTTTTTATGTCGCTATTTATTTCTAAATAGATGGTACGACACGTGCGGTTTTTTGTTTATTTAGATAGAAAATAATTTTGCACACAAATAAAAAACTGCAGGCAGAAAAATAGTAATCTATACAGAATGTATCAGATAAATGAATAATAATTTAATTAACGATTTTTTATTGCTGCGAATAATTTATTGCTGCACAAAAAAATTTTTTCACGTGAAGCAGCATTGTTTCAAGATGCAAAGTTTTATAAAATTGAAACTTTTACTCTCGAGTTTGGAAAGTATTGCATTTAATTTTATAAAACTTGGCTCACGCAATTCAGATTATTATATTT
Source organism: Heterotrigona itama (assembly GCA_903986555.1). Lineage (NCBI taxonomy): Eukaryota > Metazoa > Arthropoda > Insecta > Hymenoptera > Apidae > Heterotrigona > Heterotrigona itama. The sequence continues at coordinate 4,385 of CAJDYZ010011158.1, forward strand.
CTCTTATTCTATATTTTTATCTTTTAGTGAAAATATTGTCCGAAATTGTTTTTCTCTTCTTTTTGTCCAAATTTGCGAGAAGCACTCTGTCTGATCATATATCATCTTCTATCACTGAATTTCCGAGCGTTCTGATCTCAATCGAAAGAAGAATATCCACACTTCGTTAATTCGTCCCTCTTTAACTTACGCCAAATTACGAAATTTGGCGAAGGCAATTATGAAAGTTCGAAACTCACGAAATTCCCTCAAACTTATCATTCTGAATGAAACTTTCCACGATTTTTGAATTCTTTCGTTCGTACCGCAGAATGCTCGATGGAATTTCGAACAGCGTCGAAAGAAACTTCTTTGAGGCTGCGGTAACCGCGAAACCGAAAGAAATTTCTCATTCTGTTTTGAAGAAGCTCCTTCTTCGTAGTTTTCGCAAAGAGCAGGTCGAAAATTCTTTGAGCAGATATTCAAATTCTTCTTACATATCGTAATTATAATTGCAATTCTCCGTAGTGTAAATGTAACGTAATAGTGGAGGACGATTTCATTTTAACAAAACCAAAGGTGAAGTAATACGAAAGCAGGAAAAAATTTTCAAACGAGACAAATGCAACAGAAAAGCAAAATTCGAAACTTTATTTTCCCTCGGGGAAACTTCCCAAGAATGGGGACAGTGTAAACAGAAATCGATCGAAATACTCAACCAAAATGGAACTTAAAACTATCTGCAAAAATAAGCAGAAATATCATTCTGTAATATAAAAGAAAAAGATATTTCACAGAAGTGAGATAAAAGATAAAGGACAAAAATTCAGAAAGTTTTGCTTCTGATAACATCTCCAAGAACTTTGTCGAATTCCCGAAATTTCTTTCGAATAATTCACTATACGCAGGGGCGATTTTTCTACTCGAAAACAGAACGAGACATCGATGGCGCAATAATCATGCGGCGAAGATCGATCGCACACTCGTTAAGAGTGAAAAATCCAGCCTCGTTTATACGGTGGAAACGGGCGCAGGAAATTCGGCGAAACGAAGAGAAGAAACAGGCTCAAGGAACGCGGAAAATGAACTCTGGCCGAATGGAGGAAACGAAGAAACGAGCGAAATGAATTTTCTACGACGTTGAAAAAAAATTTCATTTTCATTCCCCCAAGTATCTTTCCAATCCCGCGTATTTGAATAAAAACATTCTAAACATTTTCAAACGTTTTAAACAGTACACGTAATTTATCGTAAAATTATAAGAGACAGATCATTAACTAAAAAGAAAAAAATTCCTTGAATCTCGAATTTCATCGATTTGAAACAACCCCTACAAGTTCTGCAAGTTAAAATTTCTACCATGATACAGTATATCAAAGTATAATTCTCCAAATGTTCGAGATACTAAAAGAAGCAGAAACAAAACAGAGGAAAATAAAAAAGTCATCAAACTTGGCCAGTTTAAACACAGACAAGGTACGAAAGTACACAGGACGAAATAGTTTGCGGCAAAAAGGGGTGGAAATAAAGCGAAGCTAAGCAGAAAACAAAGTTGTCGGCCAGGAGATCCGGCGGAACAGGATTTCAAAAAGAGTCGGATGTATCGACACGTACGCTCTATTACGCGCTGGCGAGTGGGATTACGAAAGTTTCGGGTGGATTTTCAGTTCGAAAGCAGCTCGTCTTCCTTTAATCGCGTTACTCGCGTTTGCCGCGGTGGCGTTATTTCACCTTTTCTCTCCTTTTTTTCTTCTTTTTCCCCTTTCTCCCTTCCCCAAAGGCTTCCTTCACTTTCCCTCGCTCGTTCGTTCGAGATCTCAAAGGCTCTTTAATTTCTTTCCGGCGGAGTTTGCGCGTGCGACACTCGATTTAATTGGGAAATTTAAGGGTGAAGGATACTTGCTCCATCGATAGTCGATTCGACGCTTTTCCCGGGCTATTCCTTCTAGTTTCTTCGCTTTTAATCGTCGATACTTTCCATTGTTTCTTTTTTCCCCTCTTTTCTTTTTTTTTTTTTTTAACGACGAAGCGATCGTTTTGAAGTGCAATTAAAAGACTTCTTTGAAGTTTCTGCTATTCGTCGCGCGGTTTTGTTTCATTCGTTCTTAACAATTTGTTAATTTTCAACTGATAGTGTCTCTTTGACGATGAAAGAAAGTTGATAAGATATAAAGACGCGTCTATTCTTTCATTAAACCACCGAGGATTTTTTTTTCAATATTCGACAGTATTGAAAGAATGTTTCTCAATTAATATGAAGCTTGCTTCTTCAAGCGAGAGTTCAAAGGAATACTATGATAAGTTATTGCTCAGTCTCTAATGGGTTGATTTATACCTTTCATTTATACTTTTGATTTATACTTTGACTTATACTTATACTTTGATTTATACTTTTGATTTATACTTTGACATGGAGTTTTTCGATTGTTAATTATTTTTTGTTGAGAGATTTCCTAAGCTTTTATAAGATTCAGGTAGATTTAGGTTTTGCCAGAAATATTACCAATTTTCTTTTCGTTTTTTCAAATTATTTCAATAAATATTTCAAAGATAATCTCTTAGATTGAATTGAATTGAGTCGTCATACTTAATGAAATATGAAAGTGCAAGAAGCAGAGGGAAAATTTATAACAAGCTCATACAGTTTACCATATTACAGAATGAAATCCGAATTGGCATTTGAATGTCTCGCGATAATTCTTAGACCACCGTATATAAATTTGCAGTATATAAATATTATACATAGTATATACATTATAAGTCTCTCGCCTTAAAATATTAAACGTTAAAATATTTTAAACGAGGTCGATTGCGAGGAACGAACGGGTACCAGATGATTCGATCAGGTTCTCGAGCATCGGAACGCTAAATGTGAAACACTAAAAGACCTCCGTTACGATCAACGATCAAAGGTAAAGCTCACCGCAATGCGTAACGTTCAAGTTAACCAAATTCCTCTGCAATTTCGCCACAGCGTGTGGAGCTAGTTAGTCGAAAAATCTGCAGTTTTGATGCGGTCGCTGTGGTGAACCGACGCGAGTTTGCGCTCTCGCGGAACTAAACTGAAGACTAAAGTCCCTCGCTAACTCCGCTTATCTTAATTAAATTCTAAATTTCAAGTTAAAAATCTTCGGTCTATCGATCGGTTCTCTGCTCGACTAAATTCCCTTGTCGAGGTTTTATTTCTCAGTGATATGCCTGGATCTGGAATATTTTTTAAACGATCAAGCGCCTTGCGTTAACGTGAGATTCTTTTTTTCGATTACTTTGTATCATCGAATTCTACTTTTTTTTTTTTTTTTAAATTACGACTGTAAGAGTAATCCCACCAAGATTCGCTTAATATCTTTTCTTTTAGTTATTATTTCTTTCATCTGAATTCGAAAATCGTACGGAATTAAAGAAATTGAAGTAACTGCGACATTGTGATAAATTAATGAGTTAACAATGCTCATAAATTAACGATCATATATTAACAGATACATTAAATATCTTTTTTCTTTCCGTGCGCACCTTCAGATTCGTTTCGATAGAATCATAATGATAAATACAATTGGCATTTCTAACGTAATTATACTGATCTCCCTCAAAATTTTGACGTTTCAGTTGTTCCATTATTCCACGCAATGAACACGTAAGGATCGATGAATTATTAGAGCATAAATCGAGCGTTTAAAAAAAGACAGAGAGAGAATTAATAAAACGGGCTACGTTTCTCATTAACAAACTCGGATAATAATAACAATAATAAAAGATGAAATTGTTCCAGCGCGAATTCGCGAGTCCGTGGGGAGCAATCCTTGTTGCTGGAAAGTCGTACGGAGATCTTTTTTAGCGAGAGATTAATTGCTTCAGCAACCCCTTCATTGAGAATTCCCCTTATATTTTACATTAACGACCGTTCCCACTGTAAGTTGATACTCCCCGCGAATACGTCAGCTGAGAATTTCGGAAACGTAATCTTTCGCAATCGTCGCGAATCAATAATTGTTACAAACACGAGTTTCGAGGAGTGGCTTCGTTCTTAAAAGTTTTAATAATCTTCTAATGATTCCACGTTAAAGATTGATAATTGTAGTGTTAGAACTAGAACTTGTTCTCTTCGATCGCGGTGCTACTTGTTTGTCAACTTGTAATGGGGATGGAACTCACCCTTCTCTACGCACGTCGGCACGCAGTCTCGTACTGTCGAGCCCTCGCTGACGTATTTCTGGAAGAAAAAAGGAAAAGATTGCATCATTAGTTAGCTCTACAGTGTTTGAGAATTATTTGAGATAAATTTAATTTAAAATAAAAAGAATAGACATCGATGATAAATAAATATTCAGCTGAAAATGAACGATTATAACAATTTATGGACAATATGAAGTTTCTTGTACTGCATCAGTTGATTACATCGTAAGAAAAGAAATATTCGAACAGTCCAACGTTTAATGCAAATTATTATTCGACTTGAATCTAAATTCAAAAAAAATAATAATAATAAATTGAAATGATTAAAATATGCGATAAGATTGTTTCCGGACTTCAGTGTCATGATGTCAGCTATGTTTGGCTCCCTTTAAAAAAAAATCAATAAAAACAGGTAGATTAAGCCCCTTGCGCAGTACAGTGTATATGTCATTAGAAAAATGGCCAAGGCATCTGAATGACTGATCGACACGACAGTTGCACGTTATATTGATCGTAAAGCAAGATATGAGAGTGAATACACGAATACCATATATAGCGAACTTGTGTGTTTCGTGTGGAAAATGATAACGATAAACAAGCGCGTTGCTTATTCAATATCGTAGTTTGGAAAATCCGAATTTTCGTCTTATCGAGGAATTTCGGCCGTTTGAATAATAAAACGGTCGGCGAAGTTCGAGGCAGCATAAAGTCCTCCAGGTTGAGTGTAATATATTATTGAATCTTTTACGACAGCGTAGAATATTTTACTACAAAATTTGAGATATTACAGAAAGATACTTGAATATTCAAGACGTGTGGAATATTCCAAAACATTCTTAATTACTTCCTGAATATCCTTGGAATATTTCATTATATCGTTGAATATTTTAGAGGGCATTATTTCTACATGAAATATGGTTTAAATCGTTTTTAACTTAATTTTCTTTCACGAAGAATAGCAATACTTAAGCTATTCTTGGAGTAAGATGCAGTATTTCAATATTTACAAATTTTCATTATACACATGTATGATCTTAAATTTTTGTGAATAATGACAATTATGATCTCTTCGCAATGAGATAATTTCGTTAAATAATTAATCAGATTTCATTTAAAAACGGTACAAGCGAGAAATGTGTCTCAAACAAAGTTAAAGCGAGCATTCTGATTTGAATATTTTCTCTATTTTTATTTCTCTCTTTTTTTCTTTTACTAACTGCAAAAATACAATCTACCAAGTTGTGATACTGTTAATGGCGGTGTCACGGTGTCATTTACTAGCTTGGAAGAAGTGGTATCTCTTTAGCTTTTCTTATTATTTAGAGATGTCTAGATTTACTGCAAGTCTATTGAAATAATTAAATTTGGCGATTTCCTGCTTCGCAATTTTCGATTGTTGATTCAATGATTTGGAATATATCGATCCGCATTTGCTTGCCGAGACTCCATACATTTATACATTACATGCATTTCGTGCATCTTCGTGTTCGACAAGATTTTCTTCTCTAATTTTTATATAATAATTCTCCTGAGAAAGGCAGTGAATTTAATATTCCTTCATGGTCCACGATCTTCTGTTGTCCAAAGAAATCGGATTTGTTCCATCCGATTACTCGTTGTTCCCGTCCGTCGAATTATTGTTGTAACGAGTAACGCGACGCGTGGCCAACGAAAAACAATATTTGCCGTCAAATATTGTTTAACGTCGCGACAGGAGGACGTGACGGGAGAATCAATCGAGCTCACGCAAACATCGAGCGCGTTCATGCGATTCGCGACGATGCTCGGTGGGGCAGCCTCGCGCAATATCGCAGAACAAATACTTCGTTAAGTACCTGATCCTCATTGACTCCGTTTGAGGAATTATTATTCCGTACGGATGAATCAGTAATTTCCCCCCGTCTTCCTCCTTCCAACTCCTTGAAATTGCATTACAGTAACTGCATCGCGCGAATTGTCGCCCGAAGTGAATTTCTCGAATTTACAACACAGGTGGGAATGTTTCATTGCCATTTATACGAGGATGCTTGCGTCAGTGCAAGGGGCGAAGTTACGGAATTTTATACATTTTATTTCGTAGTCACGTTCGAAAGAAAATGCTGCAGCTCTTTGGCCGAGAGATATTTTTTTTTTTGGATAAATTTGGGGAAGGGTCGTAAATTATTTCTCCTTGCGTAAATAATTTCTCACTCCTTCGGACTGGTAAATCTGACAATCTGGAATTTTTATCGGTAATTATGTGTAAATTATAAATTTCTTGCGAGAAATCTGTTTATCGCAGACTGCGAATTTTATTTCGTGAGTTTTAAAAATTTTCTCAAAGATATTGGATGTAGGATCAGTTAACATAAAAATCCGTTAGATAATCCATTTAATATAGAAGTTTAAACATCTGCATAGACAAAAATGAAAAATTCAAATATCCAGGCACACGAAACGGCGATTCGCCAGAGAAAATTCGGCGAACTTGATTCATTAAAACATAAAGTTAATAGAATTGAAAATACATATGCATAAATAATAGATAAGGCATAGAAATTTCTAATTTCTGCTGATAATCTCAATAATTATGGTAAAATTGTAATTCAATTTATTATAAAGTTAAATGTTCAGAAATTAAATTTGCCGACGAACGAGTTGATAAAGTTCAAGGCCGAATAATTAATCCAATTAATTCAATAATTACTATGTGAATTTGACGGCGAGAATGAGAGAAGGGTAGAAGCAAACAGCGGCAGAAAGAGTTTAATACGTACGGGAAGAGACGGAGCAGATGGAGAGTTTAATATGTACGACATCCTCGGGGCGTTATAATCGTTGTGATATCGATCACCAGCTGTCTATGATGCACGGTCTGCTTCGAGGGACTTCGAATTCGTCCAATCAGAGAACACAGGACGACCGAATGATGACCTCGTCCTTCCTAATCACCCTTTGACTACGATGAACGGAGCCTGGGATTTCTAACGTGCCTTCGGTGGCATCGATCCGCGATTATCGACAGAAACGTCGAAGCTCGGACGATGGAAAGAAACCGGTGGAAGAAAAAATAAGAGCGAACCTTTCAACCTTCCCCGATCGCGGAGAACTGAGGAACCGGAAGATTTCCTTCGTTCTCGGAGGGCACTGAGAGTTTCCTCCGAGAGTGGGAAATTTTCTTGTCATCGAGTGACAAATTGTGAGTTCGGAGATTGGGAAATTTATTTGAAAACGACATTTAATTAAATCTCTCTGTCTGGAGAATCTGAGACTTTTTTTTTATTACTATCAAAGAGCGAATATTAATTTGGAAATTGGAGCAGTTCAAATTTCAACATTTACAATCTTTCTTAAGATAATATTAATAAAATTTCGATTCGCCAAATTTGTTCGTTGATAAATCTTGAACATAGTAAAACAATGATATTGGATTATTATAGCTAAAATCTTTAGTCGATTATTATTGGTAAATTTTTGTTATATCTCAAGCTTTGAGGAAAATTTTATTATCGCAAGTAATAAATATGATTTTGGAAATGGTCTCTCATTTGCAGAGGCTAATATTTCTTTTTTTTTTTTTTAAAAGGGAGACTTCATTACAACAAACATCAATTCAGATGAAGAAAATTCAATAATACAAGAATACAGATTAAGAAAATAAAAATATAAATGCAAAAGTATATCTCATATGACCGAGAGATACTCAGCGAAGGGTTTAACTCTGTTTACAAGAATCCCAGATAATCTTGAAAATACGTTTCTGCGAATTCTCTAGCGAAGAATCCTTGAATTATATCTGCTTGAAATTAATATCGCGAGAGCTACGATATTCTCTGCTTATTTATTCAGAATAAACATTGTTGCATCATAGAGTGATCCAACAGAAATGGAGACACGTTGGCGCTTTATCGCAATTTATAACGCTGGTAATCCTATTTGCACACGCGAGTCGCCCTTTTTGCTCTCGTCAAAAATCCCTATCGAGTTAATACCCGTATATTCCGAGCGGGACGAGACATGACACTTGTTTCTATCCATAGAACCCGTGAACGTCGATACGTCAAACGAAAATGCTTTATCCAAACGTATCACTCAATAAAAAGCCTTTCACTTTAATTCGCTTTCAAGCGGATAAACAGACGACAATAAGGTCTGCCATTTTTACGTAGCGTAAAACATAAAATGTTTCTCTGACTTTATCATACATGCGTATAAATTCTGTCAGAGAAATAATCACACAGGCTGACGAAAGTCTAATCAAACACTTGTCGAAGTTCAAATTTCATTAATGTTGTAACGAGACACGATTATATTTGAAAAACATGTATAAATATATTCATTTTATATTTTATATTTTATATATTATCAAGATTAATATTTGGAGATCTCAAATACATACAACATTATGAATATTATATAAAGTTCTTCGCACAATGTTCAGGCACTTTGTCAATGTAGACACTCTCGCCATTGTATCTAACTACTTCTCCATTAATCGCGATGTCATCAATCGCGGATATGTTAAACGGCTCGCGAGCAGCCGCAAGCCGGATTTCCACCGGCGGAACAATGGAACAGTGTTGAATTTACATCGAGATCGACTCCTCAAGCAGCACTGTTTAATTCCAAGCGAGACGGAGGAATCCTCCCACGCTCACTTCATTCGTCTTCATTACTTTCTCATTACGACACCATACTCACGCCATTTTTCACGCACGCAATGGATCGGTTGGTTGGAACTCGCGGGAACTCGCGGCTTCTGTTCTTCGCTTTGGGCCAAGATGAAGACACACGGTCGTAGAGTTCGCGGCATTGATCCGAGTGGATTAAAATTAAACCGTTAAAATGAAGGCGTTTGGCAAAAAGCCTCGGCTATTATTTAACGAGCCGCGATATGTGCCAAGAAATTCTTCGAAAGCGGCTCTTCCTGCCTTCTCGGACACTTTATTGGACGGATTAGCTCCTACCACGCGCTGGTGACGATATATTTCTCGAGCTTAACGTTATATCGCTTTCGCATGATTTATATCGGCGCTTTAGACCAAGATCGAGCGAGTGGTAAAAATGCTCGCGGGAATGAATAATTCAGATAAGCGAGCGGAAGTCACGTAAGTATTATTGAATTCGGGGAAGGTTTGGAATCACTTGGGAGGACGTACAAATAGCGAGCAATTTGGTGGTACATCCTCTTCAAGAATGGGAAGAATGGTCACTCCAAGAGGATGTAGGAAAAACTGGCAAATATATTACCTCTCTCTCCCTCTCTCTTTTATTCTTAGGTTTAAGTAAGAGATTTCTAAATTTACTTATGTAATTGAAGTGGAGACATATTTGACTAGATATTATGTTTGAAGATCTCTAATTAAAGTAAAAAGATCTCGAACGCAAAATCGTCTGTGATCACTTTTTCGGTTCACGCTTCACTTTTATATTTAAAATTAATTTCCTTGAAAGGAATAAAATTTCCATCCATTTATGATACTCTCCTCTCGATCAGATCTGAATATTCAATCTCACCGTATTCACGAATTGTGCTCGAATATCTCTCTCTCTCTCTCTCTCTCTCT
>CAJDYZ010011158.1:39727-64260 GCA_903986555.1 Heterotrigona itama
TGAGAAACTAGTATAACTTCGAATTTCTAATTTCTAATTATTTAATTACATTTCGCGTCTTTCAATTGTTTGATTTCGTTCTCTATTATTGTAGTAATTTCAAAAACTAGTGATTAATCATTTTTGTATGTGTGTGTCTTTAGAACATTCAAAACCGTTTCACGAGAAATATATTTGAAGCTAGTACAATAATTGTAAAATCCTGTTTTGTTAAATTATTTAGTGCTTCAATTATTCCGAAATTTACGAAAGAAAAATCAAGAATTGTTATAATAGAACATATTTACATCTAGTATATACGAAGGTATAATTATTTGTTACTTTCAATTTGAGAGAAATTATTCAGTATACAATAGGAATATCAATCTGAGTGGATCACAAATTATATTTATTATTTAGTAATATTGAATATTAAATCTTGCATAAGCAGAGTTGGTCACACTTATTGTTTTCTATTATTATTATTATTATTATTATTATTTAAATTTTTATTGTCACCTATTATTAAATTTGATTACTTCTAAGTGATTTCTTGGAAGCATCGCTTTTTAGGGGTGAAATTAAATTTTCAGCAACAAGAACAGAAAGTCTCCGAAGCTGCACTCTGTACAGTGTCCGAAGACATTTCATTCCACGGCAAAAACATGAAACAGAGCCACAGAGTTGGAAACAACGGCGATTATCCGCAATTAAACGATCGCAATTCGAGACTTCGCGCGTTGCTCTACTTTCCATTAGACAATGCTCCTCTCCAGTCCTCTCGTTCCGAGTTCATTGAAAGTTTTTCTCCAGTCCCTTTGCACTATTTTCATTTGGCTTAGACTCTGATCTAAAGGAATGATCTCTTACCTCCGGAAATTTCAAGTTAAAAATTATAAAAATTCATAAATTTATACAAAGTTCCACGCGTGTCTCGTGAAAGTATTCGAACACGTGTGAAAACACGTGTTGTTTTTTCATTTACTCGAATAAAACTCAAATCACTGACAGTCATTCTTCTGATGATGACATACTATGAGATATTCTCGTGATAATATCTGTATCAAAAATTTTTGTTATAATAATAATAATAGTAATTATAAATATAATATTATTATGTATTAATATTATATATTATACATTATATAATTATGATGGAATGATAAAATGTGTTCGAAGATCGAAGAAACTTTCTATTTTCTTGTCAGTTCCGTCGAAGTATGTATCTGAATTCAACCAAACTACTTGTTCGCCATTTCCATTCATCCACGCTTCAACTCGAACTCAGTCGGCGAACATCCCGACGATTTCTTTTGATCGAAGGCCAATGAGAATCAATTATCATTTCAGATGCCATTCCGGGCGAACCGCAAGTGCTGTTATCAGCATCGACCCAACGGTTTCCCCTTGGTTTTTCCATTGAAAATCCTCGCCCCGAAATTGTGGCTAACTTTATCCTTCCCGTGAAAGGGATCAAAGGATTTAATAAAATGGATTACTTGCCGGTGGAAAAAGGGGCTGCCATGCCCTACGATGCGTTCAAATCGAACGAACGGGATGCTGGTTCGTTTCATTTCGACAATATTCAAATCCAAACAGAACAGACAGACTGTAAGCAGCGTTGCACCGTACATGGTCATAGGTTATGGTCATATTTTTCACCTTTTTACAAGTGAATTCTTAGAAAATTCTTATACTTGTATGTGTTTGTATGTACAAAGTCTGCACGGAACTGTAAGATGAATCTCGAAAGATAAATTCTAAATGAAATATTGAAAACAATAAAAAAAATAATATAATAATATAATAATATTATATTAGAATAAAAATATTATTATATATAATTCTGTTATCTCTGCGAGATATACATTCGTATCAAATCGTCTCATAATTTTCTCATTTGATATTTTGTTATATTTAGATTTATTTTAAACTTAATAATCATAATCGTAATAGTCGAGTCCCGTTGCAGTGTTGATGAAATTTCGAAGTAATTTATACAACACACGTAATATATTCATGAAATATTCTTGTAAGTGTTTCGAGTATTTTCGTGGGCAGCTATACTCATCCTAGATTTCTTGTAATTTTTAAATTTCTTTCAAACTTGAATAATATAATCGTCTCGTTAATGAAATTGATTTCTACAACGTAGATAATATATTCATAAACAGTTACTGTAAGTCTGTGAATATTTTCGTGAACAATTGAATTTGTACGAAACACATGCATATATCTTATAATCAAGTCTCTTTACAATAATTAAATTAATTGTAAATTCACAACATGATAATTTACAATATCAAATAGAATATTTTATACAAATCACGTAATATATTTATAAAAAGTTCCTATAAGTGTCTATAATATAATTTCTATATATAGTTTCAGGCTAGCTTCAAACTTGACGAATATAATCACGAGTTTTCATCACAACGTTAATGATTTATAGAACAGATAAAATTCCTGCAAGTACAGGATTCCTCCTTTGTCAATCATTGTTTATCATAAATAAATATTATTATTACAGCGAAGACAATCCAATTTATCATCCCAACAAACAAAAACAAAAATTATCACGCTCGCCAGCAGATTCCAATCGGTTTCCCAGCGCCACCGGAAGTGGCATCCGTTCGACGTCGCTTCCGGTTGGCCAGGCTGGCTTGCCTAACGCATCGTTCACGATGCAATCTGCTTGCTAAATTCAGGCATCCAGCAAAAGGGGTAAATAACGCGGACTTTGGAAGGGTGTCAAACGATCTGATGGCGCCGCGACGTCGCTCGTCCGACCACTACTCCTCTGTCTTTTTTTTTTCCTCTCCCCTTCTCCCACCCTTTTGAATATCAAATACCAGCGCTTCCAGTTCAACGAGCTTCCGCTGTCGAATACGTTTGAAGAATAAGGCACCAGATTTTCTTCCTTATTCCGTTCGCGTCCCACTGAGACGTTTTGATGCCACGTTATCGTCGTACTATCGTTCTCACGACTTTGTTCGCGCATTTCGAGGCTCGACATTCTCGTGGAACGGAGTTTCGCGTGTTTCGCGGCATTAGGTACACTTTCGGGGATTTGTCGAACTTTTTGGGTCGCTCTCGTCGCAAAGTAGGGGCGTGTTGACGGTGCGTTAAGAATTTACATCCTGGGATTGGCACCGCGATTTTACGTCATTTGCAAAATAGTGGCAGATAGGTGAATGACACTTTCGCGTCATATCTGATTCGTTGTTGTTGATACCTCGAATTGTTGTGAGAGATAAATATATGTTTTAAATTATGTTCATTGTATATCAGCGAACGTTAATTCTTCCTTTCTTTCCTTACTTTTCCTTATTAGATGCTAACTAAATTCTGCTTTGAATAGGAAACAAGACAAACGTTTACTTACGATGCACCATTCGGCCGAGGGTGGACAATCTTTGGCATCCATGTGAATGGTGTAATTGATGCACGGCGTGATGCTGCCGACGCCCTCGTTATACTGTCCGCATTTGTAACATTTCAGACTGTGTGTCAGCCCTGGAACATCATGGAACATGTCGTTAAATGAATCTCCGATGAACCTTCGGAGACAATATAGTTGAAACGAACGACGCTGTAAAATTGCACAGAAAATTCTATATTGTTCTACTGTTAGCAAGAAAATGAATTACTTTACGCGTTCGCGTTGAAAGGGCGATTGTCAACGTAACAAAATTATGACGTGCGCTACTGTTTAATTAAAAAGCCGCAGTAGATTTATTATCAAGAAATTTCAAAAAAGAAACTAATAATATTTCTTATTATAATATTTGCTTAAAGAAAGATGTAACAATATTCCCTATTTTTTTTAGAATTGTAATTTTCAAGTAAAATTTTTTCACAGCGCCGTTTTACCTTCTTTCAAGAAAATTAAAATTAAAATTTAATGACAAATATTTAAAGAAATCTTAACACTTCGTTGTCCAAGCTTAATGGCTCAGAAAAAAAGGATCATATAGTGAGTTTTAAGGAGTCATCTCCAAGATAATGTTGGATTTAATCATAAAAAATATTTTTAATGTTTCTAGAGACGTTTGAAGTAAAAATATCTTTATTTTCGCTCCAGTTGCATGATATGAAAAAAATAAACTCAAGATTGTCGATTCAGAAAGTTTACGCTTTAAAAGTTATCGGTTCAGTTATGCTCTTGACTCTAAATATAATATTTCATGATCGACTGTATTTCGAATTTGCATATAATATACTAAATTAGAACATTTACTGGACAATTTTCTCACTTCAAAGAAAACGTGTAAATTTTTAGGCAAGAGCTATATCGATCAATTACGATCTTTCAATCGCTTTAAACGGCGGCGAAGGGTCAAAGCGATAAAGGAAGCCCGACACGACACGACAGAACTAAATCACGAACTCGGTAAATCGAGTGTATCGCATCTTTCCACGTCGACCTGGGTAACCCGTTCCACGGAAAATTGCTTGCGAAAGTAGAAATTACAGGCTCGTTTCCGCTTTGAAGTCGAAGGGGCCGTGAAACTTTTCAACCTGCCTCCATGACGAGCTTTGAACTTTCGAACGCCGTGAGGCAGCGACACCCTCAGCGGAATTTTCAACGCCGCTCTGCAAGCTGGCGAATTCAGGAGAGGAAGTGACGAACTCGTCACGAATTCTTTCCGAATTTTCACATATTGTGGAAATTTCGTTGAAGGATGGCGAAATGGTTTAAGGGAGTAAACGTTGGAAACTTGAGCAAATCTCACGTCGAATTGCGATTCTGAAATTATTAAATTAAATTTAATTGCACTGTAAATTAATTTCACATCGAGTCACCGGAATAAAATTTATGCAAATTCAGATGGAATGTAAATGAAATTATGTCGTCTAACGCAGAAATTATTTTACAATGTTCAAATTATAAAGTCATACATAGCATAGAACTTCAGTTGACAAGAATTTCGTGATTTAGAGAAACAATATTGAAAATTATATTAAATTCACTTCAATTGATTCTAATATATATAGTCTAACTCCTGGAAATTATCTTGCAAGAGTACATTTTGAAAGCTTTAGTTTATTTATTTATTATTGCAATACTGTACTTAATCAGTATGCAATCACACTCGTTGTCTAGATTAATCTTATTAAACACGAACAATTTCGACTAGACATCTCCTACAAGAAATACAAATAGCTTCAAGTCGTTAGAAAATCTAAATAATTGAATAGAATAGTAATAATAATTTTGATGTAAATATAATCGGTAATTTAATACCAATGTATTCATTTTAAGATCAAATGACGTAAGAGAATGGAAAGTTTAAAGTAATACATATATAATATATGCTTTATAAAATGGTAAAGGACCAGGAGAAAATATTCTCCGTCTCCTCAAAAGACGTGCAACGACTTAAAACTACCGAATCCACAAAACAAGGAAGTTCCGAATACGGAGGAACCGTACGCGTTCTGAGACCTCGACACACGTTCGACATCGGCGGAAGTTCCTGCAACGGAAACGCGTTCTTATTCGCGTGAAGAGAGGAGCACGATACACAGCCTCGAAACAATACAGACCGAGGAAACGGATTTCGAAAGTTTGTATCGTTGCACAACCCCTCTCGATGTTCGAGGATTCGCGAAACTTCCGGCAACGATAGTTTCTAGATTCTAACTTGAAAGACGCCGAACTATCCACGCTATAGTTACAATCAAGAGCTTCCTGCGAGATGTAATTCTACTTTTAATAACGCGGGAAAACAATGATAAATTACATCTTTTGATTTTTATAAGAATTTTTAATAAAATCTTGAGACGTTGGTTATAAGGATGAATTAATTTGATGTATTAAATCTTGAGATGTTAATGAAATCGACTTTCCTAATTGTCTTTATTTACTTTTCGATTTTTAATTATTTGCATTCCTCAGGTTAAATATCAATCTCGGATTTCTTACAAATTTTAATTGATTTAGGTCGCCTCTGATTCTTATGTAACTTCTATCTTTGAACTTTTAATTTCTCTCTCTTTGTCTTCAAATTTCTATTTACATCGAAATATTTCACTTAACGAGAGAAGTTCTATAATTTTTTTTGAACGCGTGGACTATTAAAAATTCCTTTAACTATCGGTTAGTAATATATAAAGATCATATAGCCAATACAAGCAATAAACACAAATACTTTTTATATAATTTCTGATTAAAATTATAAAACGATAGAATTCTCTTTTCGAAGATTGCGTAAGATACATAAATCACGTCGTAAATCAATTTTCATCTTTCGTCTCGGTAAAATGAAACATACGTTATAAAACTATTATTAATATTGTTATAGATTACAATTTTCACCTGTGTTTTTTATTGTTTCTAATTCTTAAAACAATTTAATACATTTCTTTCAATGATTATTCATCGAGTCATGATAATAATTTATTAGAAACTCAGTGAATTGATTTTTATAATCATGGACATGCAAGTTTAAAAGTTCAGGTTTTTAAATAATTTTAATTATTTAGTTAAATTATTAATAATATATTATAATATACTGATATGTGTCGTTTTAATTGATTTTTTGAATAATTTTCATTTCTCCAAACAGAATATCGTAACGAATAATCGACTTAATTAATCTTCTACTACACAATTTCACATTAGCAAGAATACTTTTAATAATCTGAATCGTTGCATTTTGGCTGGTTAAAGACGAAAATTGCATCCAAACTTCGAGTCAACAGTCATAAGCCTCGGTTTAACTTAACAGAAAGTTTCACGTAGCTCCAGTCCAACGATTTTAATTCTGTGTTCGTGTCACGAGCTCTTGGCTTCGTGGAAAATTAACACATTAATTGCCACGGGACTGGCGCAATCTTGTAAGTTATTTGACCGGGGACCAAGGTGACGCTTGACACATTAAGTTCGTCAAAGTTCATGCATTATCTCCTTCAATCCCACGGATTCTGCTCTTGTAGGTTAAACTTCGTTTTTACGATTCGTAGATAATAATAATAAAAATAATAATTTCTCTAATGGATTTCTTTGTAAAAATTCTGCAGCAGTTTTAAATATCAATGCCTTGAGAATACTATTAATCAAATTCATAACGATATAACAATTAAAGAACAATCAGGAAAATTTCACTGGAAATTTTTTTATTCAAATCGCCTGATAAATTGATTTAACGCTATAAAATGACCATTTGTGCATGGCAATACAGAAAATTATGAGAAATTGGATCTTGGTGAGCAGGATCGTTGTTGTTGAGTAATGTTCGATGCACAAATGCAGAAACAGACAAATATCGAGGAACGTATAAACATTTTATTATATCTCACGCGTTCAAAGAGTAAAGTGGTGCAGCACAGATTCGCGTAAAAGAAATTATCACTGGAGCGTGTACATGCCTTCGAGAAAATGTTTCTGCCAGTTCAGCGGGAATAAAAATATTGAGGAGAAAATCACGATGCATAGCCAGACAATTCTAAAGAGGAAATCACGGAGGATATCCGCAACGATTTATACCGTGGCACAGTCGAATCGGTTTGGTCGAAGGTGCATTCCACTGAAGGAGTCTGAGAGACGTTCCTCTACACATAAGTGTATATGTGTGTGTGTGTGTGTGTGTGTGTGTGTGCGTCGAATTCCGACGATTCGCGGTAAATTGGAAAAGTTGAACTGTTATATAGAGAATCAACTAGGGAGATACACCACCGGACCGGCAAAAATATTTTATTGGAAATTGGGAAACATTGGCGAAACGGAAACGGACCGGGGATTCCGATTTCATGGATCCTCTCTGCTGATCCTTCTGTGTACACGACACTCCGCGAGAACGCCGGAAATAATCTACTTTCTTTTTACTCTACTAATTCTACTCGTTCTACATTTCGTTCTACTTTTCCTCCTTTTCCTCTGGAGGAGAAAAAAAATATATATATATCGCAAGTGATTGAAATTCGTTGGAAAAATTTATACGACTAAATAAATTCAGAATTTGAAAGAAGAACAACAATATACGGGAGATAATGTCCATTTTCCAAAGTTTTCACGAAAATTGGCTAGATGTCTCGGACAATTGATAATCAAAATACAATGGGAGGGATCTCGGGATCGATTAACAAAACTTGCATGGCGTAATAACCAGCAGTGTCAAATTGTTAACGAGTGAACAGTTCCGGTTGGAAATCTGCGGCGGTAATTGCAGCGTGTTTCGGGGAGGGCTCGACTAGTCATTGTCTGAAACTACTTGCGCCAGACTTTGAGCGAAGTATTGATTACCAGGTCTGGAGTTATGCTCCGACTAGTTGAATACTTTGATGAAGTTACGTCGTCGATTAAGCTTGCTCGAGTATCTTCTATCGATCTCGCCGCGCGAAACACTCGTGTCTGACTAGTTGTTGACCCACGCTACTCAGTGCTAGTAGGACTAGGCTTTTAACAAATTGTCAGATGTTACTAAACTGTGGATTTTTATTTATTTGCGAAAAATTTGACGGTGTAATAATGCACACAATACATATATTACATATCACATACATAATTATTAAAATCATATATTATAAAAATAATAAATATATAAATTATCTAAAGTAATATCCATGATAATAGTGTAAATTAATTATTGATCCATGCTACTCATTTCTGGAAGGTAATTATTACGTAGTTATTTGTCTGTTTGTGAGTTTTGTATGAATCACATGTACGCGAAATTACGTGAAATAAATGTAAAAGGAATAGAAATATACATTTCAAAAGAATAGAATTGGAATGTGTAGTGGTAAAAAAAAAAAAAAAACAGACACTGTGTAGACAGACATAGAAGTGAAAAATGTTGTGAGATACCACGAACATGTGATAAATCAAAAGGTTAAAAATGGTAGATAAAAATTACAGAGAAAGATTTCATATGTCCAAAGGGAGAAAACAAGATAGAAGATGGATGTTATACGTACATTGCTAAAGTAGTATTCATTTCGTTGACTCATGCATTGATTTCTATGTAATCAAATGTATTTTCGCACTCAAAATGACGACCGTTAATTTATACCCGTACTCCCGCACGTTCAACGATAACATCAATTATCAATGATAAGAACCGTAATGATATAGACGACGTTTATGACGACTATAAATCAGTTAAACTGATTCAAATCCGTAAGGTTTCCATAATATCACTAACTAATCACTTGTAACTGCTTTCACATAACACGTTACGTGATGCAAGTACAATATATTTACCAAGCGATTAACTAAATTTCATTAACGAATTTAGTTCCCAAATTACTACTATCAAAATTCCAAAAAAATTCTTTATTAAATTTTACCAATCTACAAGTGTTTTTCGCAGGACAACGATAAAATCTATACAGTAATTATTATTATTATAGTCTGCCAAAATTTCTGCTTCTTTTTTGTACATGTTACGTTTGTACATGTACGTAAAAGTAACCGAACAGTAAGAAAAAACGAGGATTAATATTCTCAAAAAAAGGAATAATTAAATACAAAAATGTATCAATCTACAAATTTTCTTCAGAAGATGAAACATGATGGTTTCCGAATAATCGAGCAATTTTTACCAATCTCCGAAATCTCTTGCATCTTCGAACACGTTACGCAACAGTACATAGAGAAAATAAAGGAAAAAAATAATAAACAGGTAAAATAGTAATTATATATTCCGAAATTATTCTCAAATAATTAATTAAACCTTCTCGAGTCACAAAATTAATTTCCACAGACCTTCAAAACCAAGTTATCATTAATCTGCTAAATTTTCACAAATTATTTTCATTTATCAAGCAACTAATTGTAAACACCGGGAAACCTCTATGTCCAACACTTTTATTCCTCTTGCTTTCTTTGTTGCAGCAGTGTGACGGAATGCTCGTGAAACAATCGTAAAGGCGACAACTAAAAATCGAACGCCAGTTCGTGTTCAGATAGTCGACGAAATTCGAGTTGAAAACGGTTTGCACGATGGGAGGGAGCGAATGATCTAGACGAGGGGGCTTGAGCGCTATCACGGGCGTAAAAATTTACGGTGACGGGAAACGAATGAGAGCGTCGCTTCATCGAGGTTATCGTTAAAAATGCGCGCGAAAACAAACGCGACAAGAGGAGAAAGAGAGAGAGAGAAAGAAAGGAGAGAGCACGGAGGGAGGTAAATCAAGTGGCCGACTACGACAAGATATACTGATCCGTCCACTGGAAATTTACAAGCAATATTTTCCAAACCAGGCGAGAAAGCAGAGGGAATTTTTGTCGGAATTTTACCAAACTTGCTCTGATGTATATATGTGGGTATATATATATATACTATTTTTTCCTCTGTGCAAACACAAAACTAATTATACAAAATATTAGACGCGTTTGCCAACGATGTATCAGTTATTGAGTGGTGATGCTTTCTTGTTTATCAGAAGCAAATTTTTGTATTGTGAAAATAAATTATTTGTAAGTGTTGAACAACTATAGTGGCTTTAGATATTTTGTGTTACGATAAGAGGGAGTGATAGCGTTACTTTTATTCGCTGAAAAAATTAATTTCGTTGAAGAAGTTAATATTACTTTAGAGAATTATGGAAAAATTAATTGATTGTTCAGAGTGATTTCATGTGTTTTGTGTCATAGACAAGAAAGCTGGTGGGAATTTTCCATTAGAATTATGGATGATTGGTAATTAAATTGCTCCGGATAAATCGAACAGCAGTTTCATACTTTTACAATTCTTGTACGAATTCTACTACGTTCTTTCGAATAATAATTTTCTATTCTGGATATCAGGGACTAGTCTAGAAAATTACTAACGTTTTGTTGAATCTTTACATTACGATAAAGAAACACTAATATTTGCAAATTATCTTCAAAATCGTTAATAAATTCTCAGTCAAGAAAATTTTTAGAATTTTTAGAACAGAAAGATGATTCCTGAATATATTTCCTTGAAAACTATTCTCCAAAAATGATCATCGACAGGCTAAATGACGCAAAATCAAGCGTTCTTGAGAGAAAAATGCTTTATGTTAACTTTCGGATAACTGTTCGAATATCTAGATGAAATTTCACCGACCTAAATCTTCGTTTACTCTAAATGGCAAACAGAGTCAACGTCATAAATCCCAGGTCTCCAAAGGGCGACAGTAGAAACTAGTTTCGAACTGTTCTTCGAAACCGATACATCTGATATAGGGTTTGGGCGAACGAGAACTCTGCATCAAAAACAAAGTTTCGCCCGTTGGACATTGTTGCCACTGCCTATCCAACAAGGAACTAACTGGGGGGGGGAAAAAAATAGTAGGAGAGAAAAAAAGAGAACGAAAAGCACGTTCTAAAATTCTGCCAATTTCGACAGGGAACACTTTTAATTACGCGAGAATTTTAAGAGAAATAAAACACGAAGGACAGGCAATGATACTAAATAAGAATGAAAGAAATATATATAAATTTGTACGAATTAAGTTAATTTTTATGGAAATTGGATCATAAAAATGAAGCATAAATGGAATTTAAACGCTTGCGAACAACAAGTCATCAATCATTCTTCGTTATTTGATTTAACATTAAAATTACATATTATTTGGACTAAAACACATTCAGATGAAAATACGATAAATTCAAGCCAGAGAAATGAAATTCGATCAGTGAAATTTTTCATTACTACAATTGGCAAGACATTGTAAATTGTGTAGAATTAAAATAACAAGAAATAACACGCGATGAAGTTCTATTAGAGAAATAAACCGTGGTCTTTGTCGTTTCATCTAACGTTGAAATTCACGCGAATTTTGTTCAATATTCAGAATAAAAATAACCTAACGACGTGGTGAAAAAATAGATCTCTAATACGGTGGGAAATCATACAACCCTCTTCGTTTGGAAACTTTTCTCGTGGGAGGAACAGTTTGCGAGTAATTTGAGGTTGCCAAGTTAGACGACAAGGAGCTTACGTCTCTGAAATACTCGAGAGAAGGTAAACGTGACAGCGAAACCTGCGGTAGAGAGGAAAAGAGGCTTGAGTTCTCTCTTGTGTCTGACGAAATCGTCCCATGTTCTCATTGGGGGTTTTTCTCCGACTTTTCATCAAGCATCTGTTTGATTGCCGACAAAGTAGAGTGCACAATTAAAAACACGGATACCTTTAAAATGAATAAGTGGCTTTTTAAAATTTTTTATAATTGTAAAATCTATCTGTCAGGTAATCTGTTATTCTTCTATAACAAAACTATTTCCACCAAATTTGTTTTCCGTTATAAATTAATATAAATTAATCATCTACATTGTAAATAATATAATACGTAACTACGTAGAAATTAAAAGTCTTTGACTTTTTTTCTACAATTCAAATACTAACGTCGCATTACACTGCAAAAATTTTGTTTAGAAAAAAGAAAAGAATACAAAAATATTCCCTACAACTTCCCTATAGTTCTTTAGGCATTGTTCCTATCTTTTATTCTTTAAAGAAAAATACAAATTTTACTCATCAGGCTGATTTAATCCCTCGAATGTATCACAATCAAAGTTGCATCGTCATCAACTTTCGGATCAATTTCCAAACAGCAGCGAGTGCAAAAGAAAATCTTGAAGCTGAACAAGAGCTAACTCGAGTTATCTAACACAATCAACTGCCCATCGGCAGGTTAACCAAATCCAGCAAGTCTCTGATTCAAGTTACGCTATCTCGCAGTCGCGTCTCGCATGATGGGAGTGGAGAACAAGATATGGAGATCTCCAAAGGGGATGGAAGTATAACGCGCGCGGTACTCCGGAGGGTTTGGCTTCGAGCCGATTCTAATGAAGCCAGGGCGACGATGCTTCTTCATTAGAACGCTTCTTGACGTGTGTCGTCGCACGGGCTCTCACGGGAATAGGGGTTGGTAAGAAGGAAGAGGGGGAAGCCCAAAGAATTTCCTTAGCCGCGAATTCCGATGCCGCGGGATCCAAGTTGCACTTCCTTTGGAATTTCGCCGCGGTGTGTGTTTCGTCCAGGAAACTATCGTCGAAAGGACGAAGAGAGGGGGCAGGGAGGAAAGATGAGCGAGAGGGATGTATCTCGTGGCATCTTTCGGATTGAGTTTTGAAACCGCGGAATTCTCTCGTCCGCTTCGTTCGATTACCAAGCTTCACGGACTCATGCGTGTAACGAGAGAAATAAATTGACGAGAGATTATCCGCTCGCTCTTAGAGTGATCTTATCTCACATCAGCGTTTGGTTTCTTTGAATTATATTTCTCGATGTTCTGATAATATATCGTGATAAAATTATTATGTACATTATACTGTATGTGCATTGTAATAAAGTTAGTTAAAATTTCATAAATTATATATTATAATAAAATTATAATGTGTAATATTACTGTGATATTACAATCTTCCCTAATAGGGAAATACGAATATTTGATCAGTATTTATAATTATATTACATTATTTTAATTATACATTATAATTATGATATTAAACATATTATAAATATTACAATATGAAATACAATCTTCTCTCATAAACAGGGAAATACGAATATTTCATTGATAGATTATAATATTATAAATATTATGATACAATAGAGTTTTTTATAAATAAAATAGATCTCCTCCCACTAACTGGGAAACAAAAATATTTGATTATTGGACTAATGAATATCAAACAACAATTGACATCTAAACGAAGATTGAGAAAATTGTTAACTTATTTCCACAATATTAAGGAATAATAATAATAAACAAGTTGTCTGCAATATCAAGGAATTAATAATAAACAAATCTGGAATAAAAACAAAACAGTCGATGTGGAAATCACTTTTACTGAATCTTTATTAATTCATCAATCGACGAGAACCAATGGTAGAAAAATGGTGCGTAAAAATGTCATTATAGTTATAAAACATCGATATACATAAAGCATTGTTCTTCGTCCGAATGGCTCATAACTGGCAAGAAGGTCAAAGAGCAAAAGACATTAAATTCAGGCGACTACCGATAGGTAAGCCGTAAGATATCAGGCTCGTACGCTGACGGACAAAAGTTGTGCGATGCTCGGCGAAAACTTTCGCGATCTTTCACGTCGATGCTTAAAAGCTAGAAAGGGGACACACCCCCGGCGGGCGAAGTCGAATTTGCAGGGTGATTCCACATTGGAAAAAGCAGCGACTGTCCGATGAGTAATGGGCTTCTTACATTTACAAGTTCGCGGGACGTGTTTCGCCAGTTCTCTTCTTTTTTCTTTTTTTTTTTTTTCTTTCCTCCTCCTTCCTCCTCTGTACACGTACGTACGTATATCGATATATTCGTCGTGTCAACCAATCGAGGAAGTTATTCAGCAGCGCGCGGCCTGATTCGCCCGTGTTATTCTTCGCGACTTGTTCGAAAGTTTCGCGGGACCGCGCATCGAACGTGACGAAGCTCCGCGGGTTTTTGGCAACCGGAAACAGCAGTGACATTGTCCCTCCCCCCTCCCTTCGTTTGCGGCGGGAGAGATTGGAGGGAAATTCGTCGTCGGCTTAGAGACGCGGCAGATTTATACAGGAATTGAGGGAATTGTGGAAATTGAAAGGAAAGTTAGGAGCGTGTTGTGTGAAGTTTCTGGTAAAATAGCGTGATGTATTGCTTTGAACGATGTACTGGGATTGCAAAGTCTGGAGAAATACCGGGTTGTTGCATGCCAAACGAATGTTAAATAATGAATCAGTGAATACACATTTAATTATACTTTAATAGATTATAGTACTTGGATACATTTAATTATGTTTTAATGTTATAAATATTTTTAACACACACAGTGGACAACTTCACCCTGTGAAATTTTTTCATGTAACAAATGTTTTACGAATAATTACAGTACAATAATAAATAATTCTACATTCTTTTACTGGAAAAAAGAATGTTATGAGAAAATCGAATTCATACTGTCGAGAAAATTGCAGATTATTGAACACTGAAAATTTTTCAACAAGAATTAATAGCTTCAAGGGGAAGAAAGTCTTCGGATTGTGACATGAACGTTACTGAATTTCATTTTACTGAAAATACTGTAAAAACGTATACAACGTTAACGAGCTTAACACTAAACGTACCAAGCGGGGTCAAATGACCCCTTTTCAAAATTTACTTTAAAAATCGTACATTCGTTGTTATTTCTTTCGCTTAATCTGACTTTTTGTAAATTCTTATATTACCTGATTGTTCGATTTCTCGTTTTCTGTTTTTCTCTTAGCTTCATTTTTTTTACCAAGAAAAATTCTCTGCATACCTTATGTACCGCGAGGGATCATACCTTATGTACCGCGAGGGGTCATTTGATAGGTGTATGTAAAATGCCGGTACGTTTAGTGTTAAAGAATCTTCTCTTGTCAGAACGGTACGACATGGAAATTCAATTCCGTCGCCGCGTCGTAAAAAAGTATCGTGACAAGGCGAAAGAGTACGTAGACCGCTTTGCATTCTTCTAACGATCTTAAACTAAGTAGTTTCATTATCGTAAAACATTTCGCAGCGCGTGATAAAGTTTTATAGAAGCGACGACCGCGGTTCTCTATCTGCGGGGCAAAATCCCATTATCCGCCGATAGAGTAGCGATAAATTCGCACGAAGAGTACGCGACACCCCCCTTTTTTCATAAACTTATTGTCTTCCCTCGAAGACAAGAAAAAGGTAAAAGGGAACTTGTATCGATAATATTGTGTATTAGTTTGGAGGAAGTTCCAGGAAGTTTCTCTGATAATTTCCGAATCGCTGACAACTCATCGGACCGGAAATTTCGACGCTTTCAAAGGCTACCAAGTCATTGGAGGGGTGCAGTTCATTTAGAAGTTTACCGGGAACTTCTTCTTATTCTTTGATAACTTTCAGATACTCTCAACAGTCGATGGCAAGTGACTTGACTCGACTCAGCCCTGCCCTCTTAATTACACTCTGGCAAACGAATTCTTCCGAGTAGCTTGAAGAAAAATAACTTCTTGTACCTTGGAAACGTCTTCGACAACATCGGGAATTTAATGGGTGGATTTTGCTTGTAGACTTAGTTTGTAGTTTAATTAACAGATCAAAGGGTCAGGGAATTGAGGAAAACTCAAACCTTGGGAAAAACCGAAAGATCATCAGGTTAGCTATCAGGAGATCTTTCGGCTTTTAGAGACACGTGAGTAACAAGGAGAGGGACAAACATTGCATGGATATAGTATGAGTAGACAACGAATTTTTATACCCTTAAAAAAATTGAATGTTGCAAAAATACACACAGTGTAACACACAAAAATATATAAATTACAATATAGAAATATATAAGTATCTGAAATATGGTACTTATCAAGATACATGGTAAATGACACAAGTTTCTATTCAAATTCTACTTCTTCAGTTCTTGCCTTGAAATGCATAATATCAACTGTGGTGATAATTACCGAAGAATAAATAATATGTAAAGAAGAGACTCTACAATTCGCTAAAAAGCTGTCATTAATTCGAACGTTTATTCGCGCCGCAGTTTGTATAACTTGTACGAAAGTTGATCGATTCAGGGACGATTACAATTAAAAGTTTCAACATCGAAACGCAAACCGAGCGTTCAAGCACTTCGGCACCTTCGTTGAATGATAAACTAGCTCTTTGGAAACTTAGTTGATTAAACGCTTGGATAAATGAATCTTCCCTCTATGAAAAAAGGGAAAAAAGATTTCTTGAAAGAAGGCAACTCACTCGAGAAGCATCTCCTGGCAACTTGTACAAATTTACAGTTAAAAAACTTTTCATTCTTCGAGTTTCATTTTTCCTTCCAAGTTTGCGCGCGTTGAAATACGAGGCTGGGCTGGAAAGTTTTCCCTTCGCTTAAGTAGAAACTGAACGAGGAAGACGTTGTGAGACAACAATAAAAATAAATGATGATTCTTCGGTTTTATAGCTACGTCCACCATAATCACCACCTGCTACAACTAGTTTCATCCAACGTTGCATAAATTATTCCCATCCATTCGTGAAAAAGTCGACGTCATTTTCTTCCTCCTTTTCATCCTCGTCGATTTTCACCTGTTTTCGAAATTAAAGACACACTCGAAGGGCCAAAATTTCAGTTGAGACGAAGAGATGAAGTCTGTGCACTGATGATATTGAAAGAAAACGATTTTCTTCTGGACGAATTATTACAAAACTGTGGGAAAATTCGTTTATAAAATGCGGGAATAATTTGATACAATCTCTTTGGAAGCCAATGTTACTATTTCAAATTGACATAACTAACCTTGAATCCATTTATACATTTGAAACACACCTTCTTCCCACTCTTCAAGAAGAGCAAGGTTTTCCCAAAAACGTGAAAAAGCGCGAAACCTTCAAAAACTCGACACCAAATCAAAATTCCTTGACACTTGGGGTATTAATAGCCCGTAATGTACCATAGTTCCGTAGTTGCATATACCGATTGACAACGGCACGAACTGGTCGTCGGGTGATGGCAACCCCCCGGACGAAGGCTAGTGAAGTGGTACTCGTTCAGCCTCAGATCCAGATTAGTCACGGCATTTGCCGTGGGCAGACTTCTGTTCTGCTTGCTTCCCTCGCCCCTGCCCCCATCGCCCGTTTCCATCTGCTCGCGGGCCATCGCTTCTTCAGTTACGAGCCGCGTTCTGCCTGGAGGATCCTCGTGGCACCGAGTGCTCTAGTGCTTAGCCAGCTAATTACCTATCTGGCTTCGCTACGTGTTCCGCGGCGTGCATCCAACATCGCCAGACTCGCCGTGGAATATCTCGTTGGAATATCTTTCGTTGAACGAAAAGTGGCCGATGTGAACGAAGTGCGCAAGCAACGGAAGAGTGAAATCGACGTGGACGACTCTTGACACTATTCCGTCGTGTGCACGTGGGGATCGGAAGCTTGACTTTGCTCGAAGATCTTGTTGTCTGATTCTCGTTGACGTCCGACCGTGGACCGTCTTACTTCCCTGTGGCAATTCTCACGAGGTCTCTGTTCAAGGTCTCTGGGAAGGTTGAAGAGGTTGAAAAGGTTCGTGGAATAGGGGAAGTAGAGCAGAGTGCAGCACCGAACGGTTCTTTTGTCATATTTTGAAGTAGAATTGATAAAAATTTAGTAGAATTGATATG
The DNA here is from genome assembly GCA_903986555.1 of Heterotrigona itama. Classification (NCBI taxonomy): domain Eukaryota; kingdom Metazoa; phylum Arthropoda; class Insecta; order Hymenoptera; family Apidae; genus Heterotrigona; species Heterotrigona itama. The sequence goes on from CAJDYZ010011158.1 coordinate 57,766, forward strand.
TTCAGAAACGTGTCAGTACGATGAATGGAATTTAATGAAAGGAGGGAAATGAATTGTTTTTGTGCAAAATGAAGACCGATAATTCACAGTTATAATTTGAACGAAACGTCGTCATCCACTAGTGATCAATCAGTTGATAAGTTAGATTAGTGGGACAAAATAAGATACGGAAATCAAATTAGTAACTAATTATTTAAAAAAAATTAAATTAATAGAATTTTAAACCTGAATGTTGAACAACAGCTAGATAAAAAGCTAATAAAAATATATTGGAATATATTTAATCGCATAGAAGATTTTTAAGAGACTGTGAAATGAGTTGAACCGAATCGTTAAAAAGTATAATTCTAATATAACTTATGTGTAGTATATGATTCAATGGTCCTTCAATACAGTATGCATGAAGTATTCATCACACTAAATTTTAATCATTGTATACAAATAATATATATATATATATAAAATTATTGTATATATATATAAAATTCTTTATATTTTATTGTACAATAACAATTTGGCAAAATTAATATAATTGATACTTCCTTTATCGCCCACGAACATTGAATGTTTATCAAATATTTAACAATTTGATACTATCACAAATTATATTCACTACTTATACGGAGGACCAAATATTTTATAATGTTTCCATTACGCTGCAATCCAATTTTCGGTATACTAGTTTCTCCGGTACGGAATGCCATCATCATTAACCCTTTAATGCCATATTACGTTCGTAGACAATAATATATCTCTCCTTATCTAATCTGTAACCCGCCACTTATCAGCTGCCTAACAGATAGGCCTAGCCACGAAAATCGTCGTCTAACTGTACAGGAACTGTATCTACTGTCACCCTTGGACTGCGTCCCATCTGCTGCTCTGTTCTTCGTTGGTCACCGCCTGACCACATCCATTCCTTACCTACTGCCATGACAAGCCGGTCGAAACACAGAACATCTGCCTAAATACGAAATTTTATGCTTTAATCGGCGCTAATCCCGCTATTAATAATATTGATAAAAACTTCTGTACTCTATTGTATTATACAATTTCTGTACAATTTTTCTTTAATATTTTCGATGGAAATTCTATGCTTTAATATGTCGTTAGCTCTAGTGTTTTTACTGTATACATACCACTACGACATTGACTGATGTTTCACTAATGAAATTCACTAATGATGTGTACTGACATAAACGTCTAGATGTTATGGCTTTCACATTATTTTAAAATTTAAACAAAAAAAGTCTCTCATAAATTTACATTCCTAAAAGCAACTGGTGCATAAATATTTTTCATTGTGATATATGAAAAATACGACATTGTCAAGCTGTGAAGATATAATGGATAATCATAACGAAAATGCAACATTGCATTTCGATATAATTATTATTAATATCGAAATATCGCAATATTGAATATTTTGATATTTCGAAGATTATACATCGCAAGATTAATTTGCTCGAGAATATGTTGATACAGGATAGTCACTCGTTCTTACTTTCTCTCCTACTGTTTTTCTTTTTTTTCCGCTCCTATTCTTGCAAAGAACTGAATTCCACTTAAGGAGAGTTAGAACAAGATGCCTGTCGCGACGGTGCATTGCACGCATCCAGGTCGTAGAGGTAGGGTCACATAGCACCCCTGCATAGTGGTCATTGCGGTGACGCGATGCTATGCGATGCCACATGCAGGACAGAGAACGACGGAATCTAAGTAAGAATGGAATCCTTAGTTGCTACTCTGGATTCCGTGGACAAGGGGACTCGGTACATTGCGGCCGGTGAAATTTGCGGATTGACGATCGTCGGCGATACTTCGTTGCATAAGGTCGGAGGAACGGTGCGAAAGTAGAGCGAGTAAATGGGTGAGAGACAGCGGCGAGTGTAATGAAGATGAAGACGCGATTAGATGGAAGAGTTGAAATGAAGTGTGTGAAATGAAACAATACCGCTGGATTCTAGACGATTATTAAATTTTTCTTTGTATTTTGGATTCTTTTTAATAAAGGAAGAATCAGATGAATTGAAATGAAGATGAAACGGAAGAATAATCGGGATAGCGATAAAAATTAGAATAACAGTCAAAATACGGAATGAAACGAGTAGAACGAAGCTGGAGTGTAAAACAAGGATGAAAGTGAGTATTACAATACAATCTCGAGTAAAAATACGTAATAAGAGATACGAAAAATACGAAATGAAACGAGTGGAATGAAATTGGAGTGTAAACAGAGATAAAAATGAGAATTGCAATGAGGCAAGGAGAAATGCGATGAGACGAGTGCAAACAAATAGAATGGGGATGCAATTGGAGTAACGAAGGAATACGGTAACGTAGCGGCAGAATGTATTTAAAGATCTGGAATGAGATTGAAATGGAAGAAAATTGAAAGAGTGGAACAGTGATGAGTGCAGAAATGGACTGAGATAAAGTGGAATGAAATGAAATTAAAATGAAAATGAAAGAATGCAATAAAATAAAAGTGCATTGAGATAGAGATGGAAAGAGGATGAAAAAGGAAGGAAGTAATAAAGAAGACACAAGGTGATAAGAAGGGGTTAGAATTCGAATAAATAAAATAAAATTGCAAAAAATAATTCCAGAACAGAGTAAAATTTCTTCAGAATGAAATACGAGTGAAATCAGTAGAAAATGTAAACCAAGAAAGACATTAGAAATAAGTGAGTGAAACAAGGAAAAGATAAACTGCAACTAAAATGGTAATGGAAAAAATAAGCTCGAATTTGTATTTGCTTCCAAAATTATCTTAAATCTTAAAATCGAGCTAGAATTTGAAAACAGTAGAAGATTAATACCAATACTTTCAGCTCATCAACCGAACCGTGAAACTACAGCGAGACTAGTCGAAACTTTTCCAATTACACAATCCAATTTTAATAAAGTATTAATTGTGAACAACCGAATAAACCGAACAAAACCGGTTTGTTCCGTTTTATTAAATTCACCTCCCTGTCGCGCGGAATCAAAACCGAAATTAAACTGAATTAAATTAAATATATTACATTTACCTAAAACCGTTAGTACCGTCGAATTTAAGTAAGAAGTTGTACAGAGCAAGCAAAATCGCGAAAGCAAAGGTACGCTGCAGCATTTGTTAAACCCGATTCTCTTTGTTTCGCGGAAATTTCCGCGAGAATTGGCCACGTTCCCCGCAGAGAGAACTGGATGTTAATAATCTCGTTAGTTCAGCAGGGGGGCGAACATTGAAATCCATCGAGTCGAAATAATCGGGCCTCTTCTCCCTCGAAGAGCGGAACTTCAACAAAATAACAATTCGTTTCGATGGGACGAGCGGTCACGGTGTGTTGCAACGCCAGTAATTTGAATAAACGGGAAACGGGAGCGTCGTTCCAACCCCCTCCTCCCCGCCACCCTCTTATCTAACGCGCTAACTGAAATTAGTTCTTCTAGATAAACTTCCAAGTCCCGTGAAAAAGTATCGGAACTATCGCGTTGAAACGATCCTCCGAACAATGTGCTTGGAAAAATTACCCTGCGCTATCTTTAAAATAATTTAGAGGTACGTATGTAATCGTAGCATGGTTGCATTTTTTGGAAGTAAGTGAAGAAATGAAAGCATAGTAGAAATTCATTTTATACATTGATAAATATACTATTTTGTAAATAGAATATTTAATAAATGAAGCACATAATATTTCAGTATATAATAAATAGAATATCTATTATAATACGTAAATATTTTTGCTTATAATATTTGATTTATCATAATCTTTGCACGTTCTCCTATAAATGAACAGAAATCTATGATCTAATAATAAGATTATTGAAAATCTTTGTCATCATCATAAAGAATGAATTCCTAAACGAAATAATTTTTTTCTTACTGGAACCTACGAACTTTCATATTTTTCCACGAAGGAAGTTTTATACTTTTCCAAGCGAAGGGATTTTAGTAAAATGTCGCACAGTATTTTTAACGCGAAATTTCATATTTTTTTCAAGCTTGGAAAATTTTTTTCACGGTAGAAAAAGAGGATTAGGTGAAAGATAATCTAGGACAGTTATATGGCAGAGTGACATTTAAAAGAGCAAAGGTTATCTTTCCGTATTCAAGAGAAAGGTACAACGCATTTTAACAAATTTTTGTTTGCAATATTTGCTTTTGTCGCATTGTCGAAAATATTTAGACACACACTATTGCTGGAAATATCGATTTTGAAATTACCACACTTTCGCAACAGTTACTTGGTACAGTTACAATTAGCAATAATTTTGTAAAATTAATTCTTCTCTTTATAACAATTTGCAAAACAACGCAAACAGATTTGTATAAACTAGGTGAAATGGAAAACAAAACGAAAGTAAACGAAGAAAGAAGATTAAGAAAGGAAGCTAAGATTATCGAGTTTGTTCCAAGGAGGACTTCGTCTTGATTAATAAATAACATTTTTCCAAACTACACTAAAGTCCCGTTTCTTTGAAGTTTAAACTCGTCCGCTCTGCCTAATTCAGTTCTTTTCATTGAATTGCACGCGATCCTCTTCTTCCTTCAGATAAAGAATGCTCACAAACTATAGATCCCATTTACCATGTAACTACCATGAAACAAATTTCCCTTGCTAAAGCGGTTTCCAATTTTTCTCCTTACATAGTAACTAATTACCTAACAATATTACTCAAGAATAAAATTCATTTTATTTATTTAATAACTAATGTAATAACTAATTTATTTTATAAGTAATAATCTGCATCGAACCAAACAATATCACTTGAAAATTTAAATGAATCTAACTTGAGCCTAATTTCGTTTAAAAATCAAGCTAAGTTATATAAATATAACGATAGACAACTTACAAAACGAACAGGCAATTTTTTTTCTCCTTTAATCAATCAACTTATCAACTGACGTCTGCAATCAGAGAAAAAAAATTCCAATTAAGAACAATTCAAATCCAACGCATCCTCAACACGAATGTTCTTTCACTTCCTCGTTGTCCGCTCGAAATAATCGATCCCTGTATTTCCCTGTTAATTGCAAAACGTCGCTTTTCGTCCGAAATAAAAAGCCTCCGTGAAAGCCACGAGAGAAATCACGTAAAATACGAGCATCCACAATTTTCACGCTTTTACAGATCGCCTTTTCATCGGTCTGGTCGTTGAAAATTCCGCGTAAATGTCGTTAAGATATCCTCGAATGGCATCGTTAGCGAAAGCTTATCATCCGTGGACGAAACACGGTCGAGTTGACAGTTTCTGAGGCAGAAATGGCGGATTTCTTGATACCATGGTTGTTAAGAGTGTTTCTTTGAGTGGAAGTTACGTGTTGGTCAAAGTAGATGTAATCTCCCTCTTTACTTAATCGTAAGAGTTACTCTTTACCTAATCGATTGGAACAATCACGTGGATTTTGGATTTAGTGTTGTTCATAACGTAGATTTCTTCCTCTTTCTTTTTCCTGTGTTTGTAGAAAATTTGAATATCTGAACTGAAGATCCACAGTGTATTTAAGATCGGTTGCACTCGTCTTCAAAATATTAAAAATTAACGATATCTCATTCCAGGCGAATAACATACTCAAAATTCCCAATATAAATTTCAATATTCCAAACATTTAAAAGATCTCAACATTTAAAAGTCCAAAGTTCCTTTAAGTATTCAAAGTGCCAGTTTGCATTATTACATTTAAAGTAATTTCAAACTACATTAATTGTTTTAATTTTTACGATTAGTTAGACAAAACGTGAATTTGTATAAAAATTGCAATCTACTAATGTTTACTAGATATTAGCAATTTAGAAAATAAAATAACAGTCTGGTGGCAAAAATTTAGAACAATGTAGTATTGAAATTTCTCCATAAAGTTCTTGAAGCGTTTGTGTGTTTACGTACTTTAGTTATAAATGACAGAAAATTTGCATGAAATTGCAATCATTATAGCCTTTACGACCTATTAACTTGCTTGTTTGTGCACTAGTTTATTCGTTCAAGGTTGAAATTGTTTGCTCGTTGACATAGTATACTTTGTATATATACAGTTTTGTTTCGCTTGTTTGCATTCGCCTTTCACACTCTGTTTACGTTTTAAAAAATATTTATTGGTATTTTTAGGGGCATTCTTCGTTCACAAACGAAGCTCTAATTGTTCACAAAAGAACCGCAACTTTCAAGTTAAACTAACAAACCATGCTTTTATCAAAAAACGAAAAATCTCTCCACGTCTCATTTCAAAACATTCTCAGTTTCGAGAAAAGTGTAACTTTCGTCAGCTAAAAGAAAAAATAGAGAAAAAATAATAAAAATATAAAAAATCTCGCAACAATCTTTATCCTTCTCTTATTAATCAAGCCAGTCCTTAACTCACTATCCATTATAAGAAATGAAAAAAGAAGCAAATTTCAAAGTTTATTTACATATCAACCCCAAACACTTTCAAAAAAAAATCTTCCCAATAAAGAAAAAAAAAAAAAGGAACAATGAAACCAATTCTACTCTGCAAAAAAAAAAAAA
>CAJDYZ010011159.1:20029-31891 GCA_903986555.1 Heterotrigona itama
GTAACGAACGATCCTCCCGCTGGTTGTTTGTATCGGCGCTGTCGTTGCTTTTTGATATCCCCGATCGTCGAATTTTCCCCGTGCTCGACGCGTGCTCTCCACGCCAGACCGAACGAACTCGTAAACACACGGCCTGTGCCGGCGCGTTTGTCCTGCAGTGTTTTTCTTTACAGAGATTGATTGGTCGAATGCAAATCGACGAGCACGACGAGAGAGAGACCGAATTTCCAGCTCGCGTAAGCATCGTCCATCTACAATCGACGAGCGAAATCTCCACGTTAGTCCACGTGTGTTACGTGTTTTCTTTCGTCGTTCGTCCATCTGTCTACGTGAGGAGAGTTTGCCTCGGGCTGATCGTTGGTTAGTAAATGACTGAGAAGGATATCGACGTCGAGTGATCGACGTTGTTACGTTGCAACAGTGTAATTAAAAAAATTATACTATACGATTTTACAGAACTTTTATTCCAGCGAGACGAGACTTTGACTTTTTGTAGGAACTTGCAGATGCAGACATGTTACTATACTGGCTGTTATAGTTGCTGCTTATACAATGAAGAACATAACTGTACAAATGACAATGAAAAATTGCTGATGATTTAAACTGATACAATTTCGTAAGATCATATAAAGATCAACTTGGTCTCATTTTAAATCGTAAGGCTTGTACTTTGACAGTCGTGAATTTGTGTATGTTCGAAAATGATTTTACATCACGTAGCGGGTGGGAAACTAGGGATACGTTTTTCTCAAAAAAATTGTAAGAATATTAAAAAATGTTTCTCACGATTAAATCTACCGTGATCTTGAAGATTCAATTTTTTTATTTACAACGGTCTCTTAAAACTCGCTGTATGATTTTTCCTTTTTCACCATTTTATCGAATTTGCAACATTAAGGTTGGATGACAAAATGTTAGCATTTTCGAATTTTTGTCGTTGAACCCTGATATTCGACATTCAATAAAACCAGTAAAGAAAAAGTTGTAGAACAAGTTTTAAGGAATCATCGTGGAAGAGAAACTTCAACTTTCAAAACGATAATGCATCTAGTCGAGTAAAAAACTTTTAATATTTTATTAACACGCGTTTTAAAATTTTTACAATTTTCGAGAAAAATTCGAAAGTTTCCTACCCACTACGTGATGTAAGATCATCTTCAAAAGAAACGAACTCACGATTACCAAACTAAAAGCTTCGCTCTTTAAGAGGGAACCAAATGGATTAATACATGATCTTTTCTTACAACGTTATATCAGTTTAAATTGTTCACAATTTTTCAACTTTTATTTTACTGATACAATTATGCTCTTCACTGTATATCCTTTCCGATTCGTACTTTGGTCTCTGGTCAAAGTATCTTAGGACGACACATGTATGTCTAATTCCTAACAACTGTTACTATTACTCGAGAAGAAAAAGTCTTTGCCTGTAAAAGTGAGTGAGGAAGATCGTGTGCGATCGATTTGTTGATCATTACGCGCGAGTCGCGAATGTCCACGAGATAGTATAGAAGTATAGAGAAAGAGAGAGAGAGAGAGAGAGAGAGAGAAGTTCTTACGCGCGGTCAGACTTCTGGCCAATAAATCACACTCTGCGGATTAGCCTGGCTAATAACGCCGCCGCGTAACGAGCTTTGCGAAGTTAATAAAGCAAGCGTAGCCACTTGCCGATGCGGGGTACCGTTTCCACTGACAACTTTGTTCGCCGCGGCCGCGTTAGTTGGATAACTGTTATTATTTAAAGTCGCGTCGCTCCGGTGATAAAAATAACGATTGCCGGTGGAAAAATTCGCGTCTCCGGAGGGTTGCGTTAAACAAACGTTGACGTGATCCTCTGTGGAAGAACACGTATCTATCTGCCGTAGAGCAGCCTGCAACACGTACATATGTATGTATTTACTACCTACTCACGCATTCCTCGTGAAGTTTCAGCGAAAATGCGAGACCGGACGACACGCGGTTAATTCCTGCGACGATTAGTTTCCAATTACCCTAACGACAGAATGGCCGATCGAAGGCTTTCCATTCGTCACCTTCCTTCCGCGTTCTAGTTCTCGACGTCGATGGGATTCTTGGGAAATTCCGAAAGTCGACACTGTCTCGATCGTTGCTCGAATAGTAAAGAGAAGAGAAGAAAGCAGGGGATGAGAGATCGAGATAGATAGATAGATAGATGGACAAAGAGAAAAAGAGAGAGAGAGAGAGAGAGGGCACGCTTTCGGTCGCGAGTGAGCCTCGTTTTTCCTCAGTGCCATCATCCAGTTCGCCCAGTCGGTTTCCCCTTTTATGGCGCATAACCGTGGCCATTTTCAGCGAGCCGGCGAGTAATTCAATTTATAATTGAGCGAAAACCGCCGGTAGTGGTGCCATCGCGTCTAGCCAGCAGTCTGTTGGCTCGACTCCGTACGGGTCATTAGTACGTCGGCATATCGACCGCCGTTTCTACGGCCCCTACTACCATCGTTCGGTCTGTCGAGAGAGAGAGAGAGAGAGAGAGAGAGATAGTCCGTCGCATCAACCCCCCAGCCAGTCATTAGGAAATACTTCCACAATCCATCCATTCACCAGTCCGTCCGGCCTCTTTTCGACCTTGCTCGCGTGCCGGCCGCCGGCCGACGAATCTTCCACGAATGGCAGTTTCTGCGAACGCTCGGATCGAACATTCTGCGCGATCGATCGCCGCCCACGAGAATCTTCGCCGGAAGATTAGCGGGCGGGGAAAGAGCGGGCGTTCTTTGAATATTACGAACGACGAATTGGAGACGCCGTCGATACCTCTAAGTAGGTCGGTTGATAGAGCAATCGTCGTGGAAAGGAAACGATTTAGCCGCGAGTCCTGGAGGATCCTTTTGTTCTCGCGGAGAATGGGTAACTGGCGGAGGATTTATCAGTCCTTGAGCTCTCGGGGTTAGTCGCTCGAGAGGCTCCAAAGCTCTGCACGTTGCAGAGCGTAAGTTATCTTGGATTAAGATACCTCGCGTTTGGCTGATGGGTTCGTCGGGCAGAAGAAACGAAAAAAGGAAAAATTCGCAAGACGCTATATACGTGTCAAGATATATACGTGAGATTTCCCAAGATCGGTCGGGGTCGACTGAGTCACGGCTACGTTAGGTATTCATCCGATTACGAATGGAAATTGTGAGGGAGCGTGGCGAGGATGAAAATCGTAGTTACACACAGTTTACGAGGGCCGGTGATATCGTCATGCTTGGAAATACGTAGACCTTCGCAATCAAAGTCCTTGTCGAGATCCGCACGCTCAGATGAAAGACGATACGTATTGCACCGTGGGAGTAATCGAAATCTACTCGTGCCCGAGTTATATAAAAGGAAGATATTGCTCTAACGGAGGACGCTCTGTTTTCTATTCAACTTTTTGAATCGTCTATTAAATAATTGCCCTTTCCTGTCCCTCAATTTCAAATACGTATACCTCAGCTTTCACAGCTTTCACAGACCAACAAGTTATAAGCTTGTTTATCCCAGTAACACAGATCAGAACATTTTTACGAATTGTATCAACTAACTATAGATGACTGACTTCTCCTTTCGTTATCGCCAAACAAATGCCACCACTTTGAAAAATTAAATCAACGCTCGAAGAATCAGGTCCCAATAGACGTGATCGCAAAATGAAAAGTATCTGTTGTCGATTAAGCTCTGTGAAATGCAGCATTTCTCTGGCTGCTTTCTCCTCGTTCACCTCAGTTTTCGACCGGTCGTTAGTTCTTTCGGTTGCTGCTTCGTCCCCGATGCGCGCGCTGCCCGCTAAATTATGCGCGCGCACGCGTGCCAGCGTAATCCATACCTTCAAATTCCCGCGGGAATCCGCCGCGTCGCGGATTTAATGCGATTCCACTCCGACGGGCATAATCCGCGAAAGACGGAGCTAAGAGAGGGCGTAAGATGCAACCGACGATTCCCGGGGAACGTTCCCGGAACGCGTGACAGAAACACCGTCAGTTTAATCAAATGAAAAGCGGACGAATTTTTGGAAATTTTAGGTAATTCGAGAGGGAATTATATAAATTATTCGACCGAGGTTTTAGTTCTCGTCACGTGCGAGATTAACGCTAGGACTTAAAGTATTGAAATCGAGTCAAAGGAGAATGCAAGGAATAAGAAAATCACTCGAATCTATAAAGTATGCAACATTCTAGCTCCGCAATATTACTCTGGAAAATTATAAATTGGTCGTTAAACTTAAAGTTTGGTTCTAAACCGGTATTTTTACGAAAGAGGCAACTTGGACCGTTCCGAGATCTTGTCGATGATCAGGTTGACAGATTTACTCGAACGTAGCTAACGAAAGAGGGTTAAAGACGAGTAGGGGAATTCTTTCGTAGCAGGAGAATTTTTCTTCGATCGATCTTGCTGAAACGTTGAACGGGGAGAGAACGGGGAGAAGCTGCCAAGTCAATCAAAGAGCAGGTTTTCAGGAAGCTTTCATCGCCGGTCGACGAAATAAGGGGAGGAAAAAAAAAAGAAAAGAAGAGAAACGACGTTCGAAGACGCGAGATGTACGGTCATTCACGGAACTCTGGCAAACGTACCCCGTCTACGGATCGCATCGCCTTGCCGTTTCACCCTCGGAAACCTCGCGCTCATCCCCGGCGAGTACTCGCCGAGCGCAATGAATCAAAGCCGAACGAGCATTATCGTGAACGTATTGTTCGCGCAATAGAATTCCAGCCAGAGTAGCTCTCCTTTCTCTCCCGGTAAGGACGAACTTGCTGGGTGCACGCCGGTGTAACCGGTGTTCCCGTCTTTTTCCTTTTCACGCCACCCGTCTCAGCCAGCCTTTCTTCTTCCTCTGTCCGTCTTGCTCGCTCGTCGTGCCAGCATCGTCTCCATGGAAACGAGGACCGAAAGCTCCGGGACGAGTTGCAGCCACACCGAGCGGGCGAAAATGCGGGAAGAACAGAGAAGAAGAAGAGGACCGATGAGAGGTAAGGGTTAGCCTCGGGAAGGAGAGACACGCCGCTGCACCAGGGACACCGACGGCGTCTACGTCTACGTCGACGTCGACACGGCCGGGGAACGAACCGGTGGAGAGACGGAGGAGGCCAACACGAGAGCAGGGAAACTTTGTAGACACGATGTTTCCTGTCGACGTAGAGAACGGTGCGACGCGAGGATGCAGGAACGGCGTTTGGACCTTCGGCTAAATTCGACGGCGTCTAAGACTGTTAAATCATGTAAACATCGTGTAGATTCACGAAACGGATTCGTGGCTAGTAGCTAGAACGAAATATTCAGACGTTCGCGGGATGTCCGAGCGTATCCGATTGGCCATCCTTTTGTGTGCGCACGTGGAAACAACGATATTTGCTATCGGATGGCGCGTGTAGAACCGTGTCAGAAGAGCATTAGATTCGGACGGATTTACCGATAATAAACTGTCGTGCGGGGAGATGCGATTTAAGGTACATATTCGTAGCCGGGTGCCGATACCAATAGCCAGGCTATTACTGACGTTGCCTGATATATGGTACGGTCGGTCACTATTGACTCCAATAAAGGGCTCGAGACCGATCGTTCCAGGCTCCGAGATTATTTCCAACGATACGATGGGAACGCCTGCTGGCATTGGAGCTCGGGGATCGTTAGTTCTCGATCGCGAGTGCCCCGAATTCGGAGTCAGAGAGGATTTCTAAGAGAGCCCAGATTTATCCTCCGTATTATTCGCGAATTGCAATTTCTATTTTAGACAATAATTGTCCAATCCGTCGTTTCGAATAGAATCGGCGATAATTTGCCTTGAACGTTCCTCGAATTCGGATCCTGTAATTCCGAAAGCGACGCAACGCTAATGCCCTCCCCGTTTGCTCAGTTTCATTTACAATCTCCCGTCGTAGCGTTTCAGTTTTCAGCGTCCAGCTGCATCGCTGCGGCTACATCGTCCTCTGCAAATTCTAAACCGCGCGACGTAATGCGATTACAGCGCGCGTAATATTTCGACGGACGCGCCTCGAATAAATACGTACGTACGTACGTGCAGAGCGATCGAGCGGCGGCAGGTAGATTGAGAGAAAGAGTCAAAGCGGTGACGGTACGAGGGAGGGTAGTAGTTTATCGCGAAACGCAGCAGAGCGTCGTTCCAAGTTCGGATCTGTTACAGTATTTTAACGGGGAGATGATCGAGAGTTCGGTCGGTGCAATAGCTTTCTCTCAACTTACCATCGATACTCGCGGCACGGCCAACTTTATAGAAGCAAACTTCGCTATCGCGCCGATCTATCGGCTCCCTATAATAAATTGTTTCGATCGGGGTCGTCCATCTTTCGCAGCGACAAATTCGTACGTTTCCCAGCGACCTCTAAATCATCGGGATCGCGTTAAATGGCCGATCTTAACGCTGTTATTTACAGTATCGTCAAGGGAGAAGAAGCGAGAGGAAAGGAGTAGAAATATCCACTGAGATACGCGAGATTGAGCGAAACGAAATTTCTTTTTTTTTTTTTTTTCTTTCGGAAGAATCGAGTTTCGCACGAGCGGTCGAGGAACGAAACGAACGAAACGAAACGAAACGAAACGAAACGAAACGAAAAGCGCACTCGACGAGAAGTTAAAACGCCGAGGAAAACCGCAAACGCGAGAAACGCGGGGCTCGTTCGTTCGTCTCGTCACGAGTTCGCACGTGGATAATCCAACTTAAGTTCATTAAACAGCCGCGCGTTCGTCGGCTGAACGAGAAAACAACAAAAAAACAAAAAACAAAAAAAATGCCAGGAACAAACAACACCGGATGCAACCGGTGTAATAAGCTGCGTAAATGAATCTTTTCATCCCGCTTTCGGGCTGGAATTCACCCCTCGCTCGCGCGTGCCTGTTGCGTCGACGCGTAATTTTCGATATTAATGTGTCATCAGCGCGGATTCGCGCCTACTAAATTATGCGTTCACGATGGAAACGAAGAGTTTATGAAGTGGACGAGAAAAGTTCTCTCGCTTTCGCTTTGGAACGTGCGCTAATCAAATACAGACGTAAACGTAATTTTCCGTACGTGTTACGTAAAAAACTGTTTTCTTAAAACTTTTCGACGCGTCGATCGCAAAGCCGATGTTCGACACTTTCGAGGAAATTTCCACGAGAGATCTCGCGCACTTCGAAATGGCACCACTCGACCGAAATCACCCTCTTTGTTCAGTCCGTCCTCTTATCTATTCTTCTCGCCCCTACATTCTATTCCGCTACTATCAAAACTGAGATCTCGCGGTCGTCCGTCCACTTGTCGCGACCCAGTCACGGAACGCCGATTTTTCGATTTTCTTCGCGTTGACCATCGCGCCGCGGAAAGATTCGGCAGCAGCTGCTACTGGATGATTGCGGTCATTCGTGCGAATCGCTCGTTTCTATTCGTGAAACACGAGCGAAATTTCTGCTTTTGCCGATGCAGAAATGTCATCCGTCAGACTGGCGACGAACCTACGAAATTGTCTCAATCGCCTCTCTCGTTTAATGGCCACTTTATTGCCGTTTCGTTTCTCGTATCGAGAGAAGACGACGAATATATGAAATTGGCCGATAAAGCATTGGAATTCAATCGAGACGCTGAAACCTGATGAAATTTCATCGCTCTCAGAGTTTTTCAACATAACGTGCAGCCGCATAACGCGTCGGTCGAGCCACGTTACGACCTGTTCTGGCAGAGGTAACGAATAATAACCCACAAACGGTCTATAACGGTGAATCTTGGCGATAGACGCACGCGCGCGTTCCTCCGCGAAGCGTGGACATAATTACGCGCAGCGGCGCAAGTTACGCTTAAGCGTGTAATACAATCCGCCGGCATTAACGGTACAATGTTATTACACGTGTTAAATTTGATCGCCGGCCGTAAGTTTTGCCTCGAGTCGCGTCTTAACAATGCTCGCCGCACAACATCCCCTGTTTCCCTCCACCGCCCCTCTGTTGCAGCGTTGCGCGCCGCTCGTCCCACGTCTTTGCACGGAATCAATATCGATTTTCACCCTCTTACCGACTAACCTACCCGCTTGTAACCTCGCAGTTCAATCTGCGGTTAAACGGCCTCCGGTTAATGCTCGACGTTTCCAACGATGTAGCCGTGGCCATTTGATAAATAAATAACGCGATGCGTCTGGTATCGGCTGATTGCTCACGGACTTGGTCTGCTTTAAGCCCGGTATAATGACCGGTTATGTAAGGAAATGCTCGCGAACGAGCATGCTACTCGCTTCTAATCTTTGTCGACGTTTCGTTTACGCCCGTTTCTCGCACGACGTAGAAATCTTTCCATAGAACAGAATACATCAAGTACAGTTAATTTCAGCCGTAAGTACTTCGAAGTTGTACGTTACATACGACGAACTTCCCAAAGCAATAAACGTGGAACGCCGTTTTACGAAAGCGATCGTTGGGTCGGATTCTTGTGTACAAAGCAAATCCGGAAACTAGGGCGAAGCGTGGTTGTTCTTTGAACGCGGAATAACGGCCCCGTCGAAGTCAATTTTCCGCTATAGCTTCTTCCCCGAAGTAATGTAAACGCGACTCGCGGTTGCAAACGTCGAAGTACACGGACGCAGTCCGGAAGACGTTTCGATTCAACGGAGAAAGAAAGAAAGACCTGAGATAGATTCGCCCGAAGAGAGGGCGGCTAACGAACGAACGAACGAACGAACGAACGAACAAACGGAGGTTTAACCGCCCGAGGGCAAGTTGTCCGTCAGCGGTCATAAGTGGCCGAAAAAGCGGAAATTGGAGTAGAAATCGGTCGTTGGTGGCGGTGTTGTCGCGAGGCTACGGGGAAGAGGAGGGGTGGCTACAACGGAATTTCAGGAAGGGAAATCAAACTAAATCCCTGGCTGGCGACGGGTCGAGGGACGCTGGACCCTCCATGATTTATGTCCGCGGGGGTGCTGATACAATGGGAGAATAATGAAGTTGAGCCACCGTCGCTGCCGCTCTGTCCGACCGGTCCCGACGGCTTAGGTTGGCAAATTAGACAGAGAATATGGGGCGAGAGTCCGTCGGACCGTGCGCGGGGGTGGCTGTCAGAGGAGGAAGGGGCGCACGACGGAACTCTCGTGCTGGGGGCACAGAAACAAGGGGCTTCCACGTCGCGATTACACCAAAGGGAGATCCATATTGTGAATGTCCGAGTGACTGACTGGACCATTCCCCTTCTATCTCTACGCTTTTCTCGTCCCGTACTCTCTCGGACCAGGCTTCATACTGCTGTATATCCGTCTTCTATGTCCAATGCGCGGTATCTACGCGGCTTTAGCGCATCCCCGACCATAGATATGCATTTTCCCCCGGCATGTTGGATGTTAACTTCCTCGTATATCTATTTCTACGGACAATGAACGATAACACGCGTGTTCCTCAAGAAATCGATTTAATTATTTCAGAAACAACTTA
The DNA here is from genome assembly GCA_903986555.1 of Heterotrigona itama. NCBI lineage: Eukaryota > Metazoa > Arthropoda > Insecta > Hymenoptera > Apidae > Heterotrigona > Heterotrigona itama. The sequence continues at coordinate 29,414 of CAJDYZ010011159.1, forward strand.
ATTGCACGCTATTTACACAGCATGAATATTGAAATCTTACAAAAGAAGAACAAAAGAAGATAAACACTAAGGCTGTTCTGTCCGCGTGGCGCAGATTTAAGATATCAGATCTTCTTTTCGAAACAATAGAAATATCTCCGTAGTATTACGGTTTCTGCTTTTGTTGCCGGAGTAATCATTTCATGGATGAAACGAATTTATTAAGATTGTCTATGAAATTAGTCGGACCGTGGATGTTCGTGGAGATAGGTTTGCACATCATCTATGAAACTTCAATATTAGGCGAAAATTGCCAAGAAGGGATTATAGAATTTTAAAAATTTAAAAAATTTTTTTCAATCAGAAACCCGTCGAAATTCCTTTTATTTTAAAACCAATCACGTATCTCTTGATTCGCCGATATCACGCTTTTACGACAAAATACTCGAAAATACTGTCTGCTAACGTTCGAACTATCAAAATGATCAAAATGGCCAATTTGTAATTTTTGTTCGATATTTATTTTGGATATGAAACAGCGTATTTTGGGGGATTTAAATGATTTCGTGAAATGTCTAAATAAAAGCTTGTATAATTTATTGTACTATAAAGTTTTTTATTTTCTTTTTTTTTTTACTTTAACATCTCTGACGGAAATTTTAATCGCCGGTAGTTCTAAAATATTTCTTGAGTTACGATCACCGACTCGACGTCGATCGCGACTATTCACGAGCAACATTCCGCCTCGACGCCGTCGCCGCGTCCCGTTTTATTCCTCCATCGGCTGGAGGGGCCGCCGTTGCGTTCTTTCGTTCGATCCGGAATCCACTTCTGCCGCTTCTCTGCGCCCTACCTTGTGCCGACAATCACGCACCTGTCAAACGCACCTGATGCAATGGGTAGGCAGCACACCTGGCCGGATCGGAGCAGCGTATCTGGAGGAGATTCGTCTCGGGTGCTGTTTAAATCCCCGGGCAGAGACGAGGGACGAGGTTCGACTCGACGTGTTTACACCGCGACGAGGACGGACCATTATTTGCATCGTAACGCGGGCCGGACTGCAATAAAACGTCACGCGTCGCCGGCAATCTGATATTGTTTATTACGTCGTTCGTCATAATTAGGAGCCGCCGGTGAGCCGGAAGCCGAGTAATTAAACAGCCGTGACGATAACGCTCGCATTACTTACGAATTAATTACGAGATAAACGCTTCGGCCTCAGCTCGTCTCCCCTGGAGCACGCTAACGAGGATTTCGAATCGCTCGAACACACGACAAGCGCGACTTTCTCCGTAAAATCGAAACTCCATTTGAGAATCCACGGTGAGGGTAGTCGCGTCTTCGTTACATTATTATGGGTTGCTAGGTGTTGTGTGCTACTTACTGACTGGCTATTTTACTGATTATCGCGGCGCATTCGAGTCGACTCTTATATAATTTAGGCCAATTCGATCATGTGATGATTGGGAAGGTAAGGCTATTGGCACAGGTCAGTCATTTACCGCATAAAGTAACTCTTGGGATAAATAAGTATTCTAAAGTAATACCGAGCCCCCTACATTACTTTTATACGTTTATTGGTCCTAACAGTAAGACCAAGGTCAAAGGCTGCACTACACAGCGAGCCGAAGTCGGAGGACGGTCGCGATCCTGCACGTTGGTTGAGAAAACGCTCGCGAGGTTCTTAATCGGTGTATTACAAAGAGCATTCCATCGAGCGGATAAGGTTATCAAAGCGAGAGGGAGGGAACCACGCGACATCGAAAGACAGAGAGGAAACGCAGAGAGGGTAAGGAGAAACTTACAAAAAGGCAACGAGCCACGAGCTTCGAGCTACCTTGTTAAAAAACTCCCTCTTAACGAGTGCGATGTAAAAGCGGCATCTCGACCGTGGAATAAGATGCTTGACATTGTTTATCGGAGAATAGCGGGACCGCGTCGTCGTACGAGCCGAACCTCTTCCACGGAAGTAGACGGAAGATAGCACGGTTGAAAGCTCTTCTCGGCGCCGGCGATCAGCCCGATCGATTATGCGCCTTCTTTCGCGGTAATGACGACGCTTCCCGTATAACACGACGTGCACCGTAAACTTTATTAAACTTTGATGCAAGCTGCTCCTCGCGCTTTTAGCACTTCGTTTCTTCCGGGCGTTTCGTGATCCAGATCTCATTGGCAAATTTCGAATTGCCGAACGCGTCTGTTCATATTTTACAAAACGAAGCCAGATGAAATGAAATCGGCCCGTTCGGATCAATTCTGAAAGCTCGTACGTCGATTAGCTTCAAACGCGCCGGTGTTTGAAAGGTTTAAAAAAAAAAAAAAAAAAAAAAAAAACAATGCCAGTTAACGGTACGCCACGGTGCTCCGCTCTCGAACAATACGCGGTGAAAGAAGAGGCGACGAATCGATGCGAAACCGATAATTAAACGAACGTTTCATCGAACGTCGTGTAAATGCAAGTGAGGATGAGAGAGAGAGATAGAAAGAGAGAGAGAGAGA
>CAJDYZ010011159.1:81646-93746 GCA_903986555.1 Heterotrigona itama
CAAGTAAGTGAAATTAACCCAACGCATTCTACGAGTCAGACGGAATCAGTCTGCATCATCATCCCTGTGATGGGATGATCGTCTCTATCGTTCAAACAGTCGGATGCTCTGAACCTGGTCCCCTCTGTCTCGCAGCCAAAATTAGCGCAACAAACCTGAACGCTCGGCCAGCTCGTTAACAACGAACGAAACAGGCATTTGCTAGATAAATGGAGGCTCGAGCAAGAAGCAGAGACGACGAGAGCACGTGGATGTAAATCGTCATTACGATCGAAAGGTGGAGGAGAAGGATCGGCGGTGGGCCAGGCACAAACCCGGGGTGCTTTTATGCAAATCTTATCGAACGTAAAAGCCTGCGGAACGGCGCGGAGATGGCAAGAAGATTGGAGCTGGCGGAGGAAGAGCGGTGTCATTCCTTATCTGCAGCCTTGGCCGCATAAATGCATCGTAACGGGGCGCGTTCGAACGTCGGCCCGCCGGCTGGGGATGCGCCAACCGGCTGCATCGTAGACTCTACCAACACAATGCAACCCGCGTGCTCCGACAATGTCCGACGTGGTGGTATCTATAGCGCATGGAACAACGACCGGGAGAAAAGGACGAAGATAGAGGCAGCAAGCGGTCGACGCATTGTTTCGTAAACATCGTTTGGCGGTATCTCGCCAGGCAGGCCGGCATTTTTCGACCGGTCTTTATTCGAACAATTTTAATATGCATCTCTCTCTCTATCTGTGTGTGTGTGTGTGTGTGTGTGTGTGTGTGTGTTCCTTGAGCACTAACTAGGTCGGTGAGCAATCTACCTGTTCCCCGTGCCACCTTTCCCTTTTATGGTTATCGCGCGATGCATCATTCTCGATATGCCACATGCTGCATCCACTACCTCCTTCTTTTCGGATCACATTCTATCAGATGGTTGCAAATGAAATGAATTTTTTAATTTTCGGTCAATTTGAAACTTCTTTTAGAAACTAACGTTGATCGAGTTATAATTTATTACATTCGATACACGCTATTGTACCGTTGATAGATATTTTTTCACGTTAGAATGGTAGATTAGTCTCCCTGCTAGAGTAGCTTCGTGGAATCCAGTGTTAATGCTACGATCAACTTTTTTAAAGTTTTCCAAAGAATATGGACCGCTTCGATTTATTAGTAATTTGTATTTCTGCAGTAATATACCAATACGATTGGTCGGCCACAGGTCAAGTTTTGAATTAATATCATTTTCAGTTAAACATTTCACTAAAGTGCGTAGAAGTCGATCAGCTTAAAGTTCATATGGTTTAGTAGCACTATCGTACGATTACAGAAATTTAGATAGATTGCTGAAAATTCTTAGACATAAAGTGATCAATCATCGAAAAGCGTATATATATTTCTAGACTGAATACGAGGCGCGAGCAGTATTTATTCTAAAAATCAACAGAGATAACGACGACAGATTAACGAAGTGCACCGGTGCGACATGAATACAACCTTCATTCTGTCTCAAGACGAAGTATGCGTAATTAAGTATGCATATTCCTTACGTGGCCTGCGACCAACTATAATTCGCCGCGGAGCCACGGACAACAGAAGCGGACGCGAAGCAACTGGGAACAATGCGACGATCAGGGCGGAAACGGTAAAATTTGAGATTCAGCGCGAGGAAGAACGAGGACGCGGAGCGCGACGAACGAGCGAGCCGCTTCTTCGTCCTCGCCGGAGGACGTTAGCCAGCTCTCCGCAGCTGGTTTTCGTACGAAAATTACCGCCAACTATACAGCGTCTATTTACGAGCACGTGGTGTCAGCGCGCGCTGCACACGGAAAATGGAGCGGTAGACGTTGTGCGAAGGGAGCAGGAGGGATGCGTGACCTCGCGGGGCACACGTTGCGCGAAGCCACCAACCCTCGCGTCGAAAGTTCGCGCATGGAAAAATATTCGGAAGCGGCAATTAAAAGTTTTCGGGGCTTATCTCGCGAGCCGAATGGGGATTCGAGGGGTTGCTGCAATTAAACGGTCGAGTGCAGCGTGGGAATAATCGCGGAAAAAAAGAAAAAAAAAAAAGAAAGGAAAGGAAAGGAAGACGGATCGCTTGTTAAGCAGACGATAATGGAATTTTTATCGCATTAGAGCGCTCCTCGTGTAACTTTCCCCCATTCGCGTGTTTACTATCCGCTATCTTCGATTCGCGATCTCGCGAGTCGGGCTAGCATAGGAGAGGCGGATATATATATAATCGAAAGGCGAAAGTCAGCGAAGCCGATAGTGACTGGCGTCTAGTCCCAGCGTGATCAATACCTTGAACTTGAGTTAGCAGGAACAGGGGACAGAAAGCGGAGATGATCGTGCCTCCTGGTTGCCGGCGCGGCGGTCGCGTGACGTATAGCGTCGCGGCATTAACGGTGATGTAGCGTCCCTGAATATAATATCGCTTCGCGTATAACCCGATACACTCTAACGCATGAACCGATATTACTTTTCGGAAGAGGGCGGGGAATAAATTCGAGGCGACGCGCAGCTCCGCGTAAAACGTAAATATACTCCGGAATATTCGAGCCCTTTCCAAATATATTATCTCGCGCTATGGTGGGGACGCAGAAACGGGAACGAGGAACGGGAACGAGAACGACGACTAGCAAACATTCCGGGACTTTTCATCTCGCGATAGCAAACGTCCCTTGTTGCCGCGAGGGGCCAAGGGGCGAGAGGAAGCGGCACGCTGAACGATGAACCGTGGAAAAGAAAAAAGAAAAAAGAAAAGAAGAAGAAGAAGAAGAAAAAAAGAAAATACGAAATAAAGAGAAGGAACGTTTGCGAAATCGCGCGACGAGCGGAAGGAACGCCGCGAGACGAGAGGGAAGCAGGGGGGATGTTATCGCAAAAATAGAGAGACTTTCGTGGCTTCTTAGCGAGGGTGGAAGCGCGGACGCGGCGAGGGCGAGCGGAGCGGAGCGGAGATCGGCGGCGGGACGAGGGGAGCGGTAGAGAATTCATTAAGGTATGAATAATGCGTCTGCGATGCCAAGGCTGCTGCCGAGAGCACCACCGTGCATACCATGGCCTGCCCACGGCACGGCTGGAAGAGCATGGCTAAAATTAAAGCGGATTTACCCCCTCCGCGGCCACGGCCTCTAGGCGAAAACGTTCTTCGCCACTCACGGTCGCCACGTGCTTTTCTTCGAAGGAGAAGCGAGTACCAGGACCAGCAAGAGAGGGGGGGAAAAACCATAGAATGCGTAGAAACGACGAGAGAGCCGACCGGCAAAAATCGGTCGGCCATCGGACAAGAATTTTCAGCAGAGGAGTTCTGACACACGTCGACGAAACGATTTTTATACCGTTCGATTTCTACGCTCGTGTGTTCCAGTTACACTTTGAGTTCTCGTCTCGGAAAACGACGTGTAGGTACGTATCTACGATGAAATTTCATCGTTGGAAATATCGATTCGGTGACCTTTGCCGTGCTTCTCCTCGAGCGAGCAATATTTCAACGGCTAGGAAAACACTCGATCGTCTGGAATCGGAATCTCGAGTCGTTACGTAGTGAAAGCGGTTATCGGGAACATCGCGTGAAAATACAGAAACGTGTTTCGTACACGACGCGGGATTACGATCAATCCCGAGATTCGATGCTCCAACGGCAACTTTCCCGTTTGTTCGCCGGCAACGCGAGAAACCTCCGGAAACCGCAGTCACGACTCGCTTTAAATACGTTCGAATATCGCTGCAAGCCTGTTCCGTAAGAGCGGAAGAACAAACGACTCGGCAGAAGGCTAAATACGGAGGTACCAGCGTTTCACCGTTTCCACGAAATTTCTCAATCGATCGACACTGCTCGACGCCGCTCCAGCTACGGATCAACGATCGTTCAAGGATCGTCGCTGCGATCCTTCCTTGAACGATGGAGCATCATGCTGGAGCGACGCCATTATAACCGCCATTACAACACACGCCCGTAACAAATTTTCCACGCCTCGAACGAGAGAGAGAACGAGATGGATTTCCATCGTAGCGATTTTCGACCGCTACTCAATGCGCAGATCGTAACGATCGTAAGTCGCGCGAACACGATTGTGCAACACGTTAGCAAAGGAGATTTATTTACAAAGATATCGTCGTTACGTTCGCCGTGCTCTGGGGCACACGTGTGTCTCGAAGGTAGCCGCGGCTCGATTCGCGACAAACACACAGCGAACGACGACGAGCGTGCCAGACGAGTTTTACGAGCACCACGGAAGAGCGACAGAGTCGTCCGCGAGCGAACGTCTTCTTTTCGACCGGAATCTTTTTCAACGATCGTGCGTATCTGCTCGATGAAAAGGGAACGGAACGGAGCTCTGTTTACCGTGGCGAATACACTAACGACGTTAGAGGAGACGGGACGGTGTAAATTCATTAGCAGCTGGCGTCGCGTCCCGTTCTTCGTGGATTAAAGCGTAGCGACCGGAACGACCGGGGCTCGATCGAAATCCACCGACATGGGGCTTTCAACGTGCAGCAAAAAAAAAAAAAAAAAAAAAAAAATACAATTCTTCATTTTGTACGTAGTAGTACGATGACGAGTTTCGAACCCGAGGATACGCGTTTTATTTCGTATATTCTTCGCCACGGGGAAACGGGGTCCGATAGACAGGATAGACACGGTGGTGGAATCCCCGCAGCGTGAAAAGGCGCGGAAAACTGCGCAGTTTCGCCATACAGCCAGAAATAGCTAGATCTAGCTTCCTAGCCATCCAGTGGCTGATGGCGTGCCGTGTATGTAGGTATACGAGAGCGGCGAGGCTTTTCGAGTATCCGGCGTGGATGCTTGCCAGATGTCTGCCAAAGCCGTGTTTCGGATATGTACGCGGCGAGCTAACCAGAGAGGCCCAGTGCGGCTCGAAAGTTGATGACTGACTGACTGAGCGACAGCTGGTATTAACCGGCCGACGAGTGAGATAGGCATGGTAGGCAAGGTGAGCGACTATCGGGAAAGAAACGCAGCGTCGAGTGTGTTTCCGGAGCGTCTTCCGGGAAATCCCGAGAGATCGTGTGCCATCGCGATTTAAAATTAGTCATGCATGAGTCGTTGTTTGAAGACAAGGAACCAAAGTACGAATAGGAAAAGATATATAAGCGCAAAAATGGTCCGCAGACAGGAATAGTTTAGCACTGCAGCAAGTGCAAGTATTATAATATTTTTCCGAAGTGGAAGTCTTGTCTTGTTCGAATAAATATAATTCTTAACTATAATCCTTACAACGTAACAACGTCATTGCGCAAAGTCTTCCTTTTAGTTTAGAGCGAAATGTGTATTCCTTCGACACGTGCGAGATTCTAGCGGCAGAGTTACGAATTCGACAAAAGCTGGATGGCGATCGATTTAAAAAAATGAACGTAAACACTCGACTCGAGATGGAGTGAATGGATTCGCGAAGAGCCGGCCTGTATTTCCCGGAAATTCAAACAGCGTGGCTCTGCTGGCGTGGCGTCGAAAACGCGCCGGTAACCCAGTTACGAGAAAAGGGCGAGGCTGTTTCTCTTTCGCGATTCTTGCACTTCCCGCCGACGTTAATTAGCTAATTGACCGAAACACGCGGTTAATTAAGCTTCGAGCGAGTACACCTCCGGGAATAATAGAAGGCGCAGCCGTGCGTAGGAAGCGTTCGAGAAGTACGAGAGGTCTTTAAAAAAAGACACACGGTTCGGCAGAATCACGAGCCGATTGAAACCACGCAGCACGACGTGTTCCACGATGCTGTTTTTCGACGTCGTGTATTCGCGGTTAAGTGACGAGTAATTCGACGAGATTAAAAAGAAGCGAAAAGCGGAAGCGAGAGCCGCGCGGAAGAAACGCGGAGAGAAGAAGCTTGAACCGGGGAGAAGGAGGAGGCAGAACGGGGGAACGAGACAGAAGAAGAGATAAGAGAGAAACTCTACGGCAAACGATACAAGCAGACGAAGAAAAAGACGAAGAAGACTCCTCCTTCTGAAGGAGTCGACGACTTACTCGAGATATTAATTTCTCGTTAAAACTCGCTCGGCGAGCTACAGAGAGCAAAGGCGGGCTAGTACGCCTCGAAATGGCACGGAACAGTTAGGAGGAAAACGAGATGCGGAAAGAAAAGGGAAAAGGGTAAAGAGAAACTCTCTCTCGTTGCCTGCCTCTCCGGAGCAAAGACCGTGCGACGACCAAGTAATTACGGCAACGAGAGACACTCAGTCGTCGAGGTGCGCTTTATCACCGGTCATCATAATCCGGCGAGGAGGAACAGCCAGCAGACACTCGACGTCGAGCCGTTTAATGCAACGTCCTTCTTTCTAGAGAATTTTCGTAACATCGATCGTTCATATTTCCGGCCGATATATCTGTCGAGCTAGTTATATTATGCCACGAAACATTATGCCACGGATATGCTGGTGTGTACGTCCCTCACGGAAAGCGATTTAGCCGATGCTTGTTAGCGATCATCCTTCACCGTGACAGGTGGCAAGAAGTACCGCGATCGATCTTCCACGAGGATTCCTCTTTCCACGGAATTTCCCGGCCATCTCGAACACACGCGGGGACACCTATCCACCCTTGAAGCGCGTGTGAGCGCGCCGGCCTTTTCACGTGAATTACGACGAGGATAGCGGAGCCGAGCTATTATTTCACTTTGGTGACAAATTTCACATGGAAAGAAGAAAGGATGCAACCGGCGGTCGCAGGGGAATGGAGAAGGGTCGGGGGTGGCAGGTGAAAGAGCCGTAGCGTAAACGAAGGAAGTACCGAATGGTGGAAAGAGAACGAGATATGAACGGGACGGGAACGAACACAAACGGAAAGAAAGGAAGAAAAAAAGAAGGAGAAAGTGAAAGAGGAGGGAGAAGACAGAGGGAGGGAACGCGACGGTGGTGGTGCGTCCGCGCGCAGCCGGCGGAACTACGGAAAACGACTGGCCTCTTTTTCCTCCATCCGGTTTGAATTACTATCATCCCGGCAAGCATTGTCTATTGTGGCGGAGAATTATTTTATTATCGCTCGGTCGGTCGGCTTCGAATGCTCCTGGGAGATCCACGGGACTGTTAGAGAACGGAGGGAGAGAAAGAGAAAGAGAAAGAAACAAGGACCGACGGAGGCGAGCGAGAAGGCGGAGGGGTGGTGCAGACGCGGAGGAACGACCGTACAGCCTCCACGGTTCCGCGATTTATTGATCTCGCGAAAGAAAACGGAGAGGACCGTCGAAAAACGTAGCCGCCGCGACCACCACCGCCGAGCAAAATGAGGAAAAATATCGAACGGAAGTTCGTGCCGCTCTTCACTGGCACACGCTACTCGCGTAATTACCAATCGTCGTTCCTTTCCGGATCAACCTCTGATTTTTGACCATCGTCCTGACAATTTGTAGAGGCATTCACAGTCGTACCTCTGAATGAACGTATTTCGCGTGACGACACGCTCGCAATGAGATGTTCAACGGAGAGAAATTTCGTACGCATTGATTTGCTCTGTTTAAATTTGGTCGAACGAGACGGCTAAGATACGCGTTTTCGTTTTAGAAATTTTTTACTGAGCTGATCGCGTCTCGTTCGAAGCAAAGTAGAAACGAGATACAAAAAAATGTACATCGACTGCTACATTGACGCTAACAGTGATTTCGAAATTTTTATTGTTTTATTTAAACGTGACGTAAATGCAGTATCCTGTCGAACACTGCAACGAAGAAATATCGATATATTGGCGCAATTGCTCCCAATCGTCGCAACCTGACCGTAATTTACAGTTTGCACCGACGCGTCGATTACGATATCACGGCGAAGCATTCAGCGGTCCCAGGATACGGTGTCGATAGTAGGACAGCCAGGAAGAGCGATGGAGAACGGCGTAGCACGCGATCAGCCGGCGCGACAGCGAATTACCTGATAATAGGGCCGACCCGACGAGCCTATAGCGAGATTTTCGAATTAATTAATATACGCCTGTACTTGTGTATACGTGTCGAATATGCGCCGGCAGTGTAACTTGTTAAATCGCTGGAACATAAAATGCCAGACATCCTACGCGCTTCTCGTTTTATAATATACGTGTCATCTGTATATCTTCGAATATATACACAAGCCTTCATTCATCCGTTTCTTTTGCACGTGTGCTCCAAAGAAGAGCGCGTAAACTTGCAGGCGTATGGCCCTTTCACGGTGATTTTCGAGTAGGAAAAGTGCAACGCGGCAACGAGAAGATAGCCGCGCGTCGCAACGAAAACATTTTGCCCGCGCATGCTGGTATCGATATCTCGCTTCGTATCGAATTTCGTAAGGGATAACGATACACGGGCGCACGCACCGTGCTTGTCGTGTTTCAAGCCCAACATCGTGTGCACGCCAAACTAAACCTCGAGTGCCTGCCTTCCCTCTCGCGTTACAGCTGTTTTGTCTCTCGGTAGCGCGCCACGGCTGTTTCCACGCTTGCTTCCATTTTACTTCGCAACAGCCACCCACCCTGTGCCGACCGAGATAAAACGCGTCTCGTGCAATCTACCCTTCCGATCGTGAACCGTTCCGCAAACTAAACGTCGCGAACCACCGCGTTTCGTTAACGAAACGAATCGACCAAAATCGAGTTCGAACCGCCACGGTTTTTTTTTTTTTCTTTTCATTCGTCGAACGATCACACACCACCGCCGGCCGACGGGCCTATGCACTTCGAGCCGCGTTGAGAAATCGTTGCTGCGTTGAGTGCTCGGCGTTGCGTATCCTCCTCTCTCGTTCCATTCGCTGGCACGTAGCGAGCACGAAAAGAATCGATCCGGCTCGATTCCGCTAGCTGGCTCGCGCGATGCACGCCGGAAAATCCTTACGTCACTGAAAAGTACGCGCACGTGTACTCGCGAATTGTACACACGGCAGGCGATCAATATCTGTTTTCCAACTTCTCGTTTCGATTCCAGCCACTCTATGATGGTCGCTCTGCTGCAACCATCGCCGCGCTCTCACCAACACACGCGCGCCGTATGTGCCGTATCTGCCGCCCCGACCAGACCAGACCAGACCAGTACATATCTCGCAACGACGTAACTTCCGATGGGAAAAATCGAATCCATTCGAAGAAATGACGTTCGACCTCGATAACGCGAACCACGCGGTGGAACATCGCGTAACTGCTCGACCGTTGAAAGTAACGAGGGTAATCGCGAACCGTGCAACCTTCTCCCCCTTCCACTCCCCGGCAATCCTGTTTTCTATATCCCCGACGAAATGGTCGAGACGAGAGAGAAGTCGACCGAAGATCATCAACCCGCGAGATACGAGCGAGCTGAAGTTCGTCTAACGATCGGCTCCGCGTATCGCCTCGGTTATAAATAACGTTGCCGGTAGATCCGACGTTTCGGATCGGCAACGCCATCAGTCCGTTCAACACCTACCATCTGTATTACAGACAGACAGACGGGGAAAGTGGCACGCGCGGAACAATAAATTTCCCTTTTTCTTTCACATAGCATCGCGAGAGGCAACGCGCGAGCGTAAATAATCGTCCGTCGATTCTGTTCGTGGCTGCGTATCGTGTATCAACGCGAGACGAGCCTACGCAACGATCCACGCAAAGGCAGCTGACCAACGGCGAAACACGACGGCCGTCACGATTTTCAAGATGGTATCGCAGCACACCTGAGAGAAAGAGAGAGAGAGAGAGAGAGAGAGATACTCGCGCCAATAGCTCTCGTGGAGGCGAACGCGCAGACATCGATACTCGCTTACTTCTCGCGAACGAGACCAACGATTACTCATCCATTGAGTTTCACCCAATTTGGCCTGCGCTTATGAAATATTAATAGATTCTGGTGAAACTTAATTTATTCCCTGGGACGAGTCACCGACACGATATCTAACCGGCCGCGAGACTGTTGTCGAACGATTTAACACGATAGCCAGACTCGTCTCGTGGCTGTAAGTCCACAATGCTGTCCATCATCTCGCGTGACAAGAGAAATCATTGCTACGTGCGCGCGATCGCACAGTGGAACTGGTTACGCAGGATCGTTCCAGGACATCGAGGCCCGACTGAATTGCGCCGCGACAAGATCGATCCAATAACGCTCCGACAAATGTGTTGTTTGCGTTGGCTAAGCACACGCGTGCCAGTGGCTCTCAAACCGTAAGGAATCGACTTGTTTCCTTTGTTTTCCTCGACTTTCCATCCCTTCCCACGAAAATTGATTCTTGCAATCGAATGAAAGATCATTTCTTCTTTCTACCATCAGTCACGGTGGAAAATTTAGTTTCGCCACTTATCTCGGCTCGTCCATCCGCGCGAATACATTCTCTTTGGGATGGAGCGAGATGGATGGAATCCAGGAAGAAAACGATACGAAAAAGTTACACACATTCCTCGGCTAAGATCAAGAATCATCGGGTCTCGCGCGATCGTTACCATCGAGCATCACTTCTCGCTCGGCGTCATTGTTTATTAGCGGGATTTATCGAACGCGCTACGCCCCGTAATAACACGGCGCGCTGATTTATTCAGATTTCATTCATGAAATTACGCTTCTCCGGGCATGTGGACGCGCTCCGTGATACAGAACGTGTATCTGCGAGTCTTCGACGTAACATCGCCACCACCAACACCACCATATCATTGCCATCGCCATCGCCATCGCCGTGCACGTACAAGAGAAGAGGTAGCCGATCGTTCCGAGCTCAATAACTTTCAAACGCAGGACAGCTTTCCAATCTAGCTCATTAACATCAATGATGCTCCGTTACAACGCAGTCGCGCGGCTCGAGAGCGGCCAGTGGCGCTCATGCGCCGTGCCGGTCGACCAATCAGCGTCGACTACGTGGCCGCCACGGAAATTCAAGTATTAGATATGAAATCGATCGGCCGGATCGAGTTTTTCATCCAACGTCCACCATACTGGCGTAAACGAATCCCGTCCGAGCGGACGTGCGGCCGCGACGCAACGCGGGGGGGGGGGAACGAACGTTGCCGACTCGTTCGTCCGTTCGATCGCGGTCGATTTAAGGTTAATGGATTAAGTAGCTCGAATCCGACCCGCTCGAAAAACAAATTCATTGGCAATTATTTCGAGGCGAAGCGTCGTACTGGCTCGGCTGCCTGCGCGGGCAAGGGAATAGGATATTTAGACAACTTTGAAATATGTATTCCGCCAGGCTTCTTCATTCCCGACCACTTTTTTTTCGTTTTTTTTTTTTTACACGGGTGAACCGTTAAGAAACTGTTGGCCCATGCCGGCCGCCACGGCATATCGCTAACAGATGCTACTCCGAAAATCCTAAACTTCTTCTTCGTTTTAGTAGAAACGTTCGCTTCGTTTAAGGCGAAACTGCGTTGCTGCGTCGATGAACTCGAAGCGAATGTTCGAGAACGACTGCCTCGAACAGGTTCGTTCAACTTGCGCCCGCGTTCGCCATCGAATATCAACTGGCGCAGCAACGTGATGCAGATACTCGTTAAACCCAATAGAATTCGCGATCGAAATATATCCGATCTCTTTTCGACACGCTGTCCAGCGAATGTCAACGCGCAGTCTCAGAATCGTTCCTTGACACTCGGAATCTTACGCAATCGTTTGTGCAACAGGCCCGCTGTCTTTTTTATTTATTCGCGCGCGGAGACTCGCGAATATCGAAAAAAATTCGAAGCTCGAACAACTACTATCTAGGTAATACATCTTGAGGAAGAGGGAGGGAAATCGTATGTCGCGCGTTAACCGGTACAGCTGCCGCGACGCGGATGAAAAATCGTGGCTCTGGCCGTTGTGCAATATTTAGACGACCTCGTCCGGATCGGAAATTTTTGAAATTTCCAGAACGGCCGTCGATCTTTCTCGCGACGACAGGGTACACGGCCGGCGAATCCACGGGCGGAATGCGTGCACGGCGTTGTAACGACGATTCACGGCGGAGCGAGCAACCTTAATGTATTTACAGAGCTGAAACCCATTAACGCGTGTCTGCCAGTTGTTAACGGCGTGGCTGGCTGGCTGGCTAGCTGGCTGGCTGAACGAACAGCCGACTTATCGTTTCGCTTCCGGCCGTGAGAACGCCGTTACGTTCCTCTGTGCAGCCTAAGACGAGACTAACGATCGAACCAACCACCTATCTGCCGCTCTCCCTCTCTCTCTCTCTCTCTCTC
>CAJDYZ010011159.1:93810-104775 GCA_903986555.1 Heterotrigona itama
CGTCGATCCGCTTACTGGCCGATCGACGACGAAATTTCACGAGTAAGATCGATGCAAATGTCGCGCTGCGGATCCGCTTAACCGGCGCGACAGAGATGGATAAAGCCGCGATAAAGGGACACGGGCGGGATAGCGAAGGAAATTGAGGGAAGAAATAAAAGAGAATAGAAGCAAGAGGGGGTTTTAATCCCCGGCAGCCGCGCCGAAATTTCCTGCAATCGAAATATCGGTCGTCGCGTCGCATCAATATTCATGATCCTCATATTACATTGAATCGAGTTTCGACAGATTACGTAACGAAGGTAAAAATAAAACAAGCGCGAGAAGAAGAAAGCCTGCGGTAGATAGACAGCTACACAGTTATACACGTACATGTACGACTGTACGCGTTTGAGTCATCCACTGTTACAAACGAGTACGAGTATTATCAGCGAAACAGTGTCTATTTGCAGAATGATATTTTTCGCGTGAAATACAAATCGCTCAGTGCTGTAACAAGCGGTGTATCCGAGCGGTGTAGATGATCATTCTCGATGCTGATTCATCCAGTGCAAATTAAACGATCGATCGATATATCGTATATCGTATATAATGCTTATCGATGAATCATAAAAATTCGGGGGTAAACGTACTAGTTGCGTAGACGAGTCTATCAATCATACCAGTTACACGTAGCACGGTCCATCAATCAAACCGGCATGATATCGCGCGTTTCGTACACTGGCATCTTCCTATTTATATTTTCACTCGGCTCGACGCGCCATCCAAGTTATCGATACGCTCGCTCGAATCGATCCTCGATGGCAAATTTATCGTGAAATCGTGTCGTCGCGGATTATATAAAGGAGCAATCCGGTCGCGGCGAGCCTAGCGAGCGGGGAAAAGAATGATTACGAAGCCGAAGTACACACAGGAACGAGCTTATTAAGCGGATCCATTTATTTCGAACGAATCGACTGAAGTTCAGGACTAAAATTAGCAAAAGACGACGAGCACGGGAAAGGTTCGCCGGTGTTTCAGCTAAGGTCAAATTTAAAACACGTTCGTCTTTCATTTATCACCAGAATCAGATATCCAATTAGTCTTGGCGATGTTCCGATCGTTAATACTTACGGAAATTACGAGCGAAAAATGCCGTTGAATTAACAGGAAGGCCCATCGAGTAATCGACGAAACGCATACGACGACCAATGAAACGTTTATCACGTTTTCCTTTTTTTAAATCCCCCGTCCTGTTCCTTCTTTCTTGTTCTTTTTTCAATGAACCATACGACCTCGAACGCGTTTCACGCTCGATAACTCGAGGGAGGACGTTATCCGCGGGAAATTTCAATTATTCCGCCTAGACTCGCAAACGACACGTTTAGAAACACGGTCCGAAGGCGCCACTCTAAAGTTAGACGAGTCGCTGTTCTCCGAGCTCTAAGAATAACTTTACCGTGTCGTCCTGTAAACAAACAAAGACCATCTGACATGTTCCGAAGCTGAACATTACCGCGCTCCAACTGCGAGCGAGTATGCTCCGCACGGAGGACCGAGCGTCCCAGCGATTCAGCGATTTCGTCGCGACCACTGGAGCGATCCAGGTCTTCTTTCCTAGCTCGTGAAACAATCTATATATTCGGCGTGCAGTATTTCACGTCGCGTTATCCCACTCGACATCTCTCTGATCTCATAATCTCGGGCTACATGCAAAACGGTAAATATTGAACTTGTAACGTTCCACTCCCATCGTAACTCCCATCAGGGAGTTCAGAAAGTCGAGCATTGTCCGTCACCCTGACAACTTGCCCTTTAGAGCACAGCGCCATCTGTTACATTCCCCGAGACTGGGAATTAACGTGGGGTAACTTGGGTAAACAAGAAATCGTACACCAACCCCCAAAATTGAGCGGCTCTTCACCGTTTCTTCTGATGGCCGGTGGATGGTTTCCCGCAACGAGCAGCATTAACGACGGCAAGAAAAAGAAAAAAAAAAAAAAGAAAAAAAAAGAGGAGAGAATCGAGAGTGGAAATCGGTGTCGGTTTTAATGCATCGTCCGTACCTAAAGCCGGCGTGTCTAATTCGTTCTGTTTCCCCGGGTAATTTGCGACCGACGGCTAATCGACTAGCAGAGTGATTCTAATAACGTTTACTTACAACGCACAAACCGATATTTCCTTTTTTATTTGAAACGCGTTTCTTAACGCCCGCTGTCGAATCGCGATGTTTGCTCGCCGTGTACGTCGGACGAACGAGAACGTCAACGTTTTCAAAAATAATTATACGGACCTCGATTCGTTTTACGAGACTCCGCCTCCTGATTATTAGGAACACCTATAGTCGTTAATCTATGGTCATCACCTATAGTCGTAGGAACACCTATAGTCGTTAGTCTATAGTCGTCACCTATAGTCGTTAGTCTGTGGTTGTCACTTATAGTCGTAGGAACACCTATAGTCGTTAGTCTATAGTCGTCACCTATAGTCGTTAGTCTGTGGTTGTCACTTATAGTCGTAGGAACACCTATAGTCATTAGTCTATAGTCGTCACCTATAGTCGTTAGTCTGTGCTTGTCACTTATAGTCGTTGGAACATCTATAGTCATTAGTCTATAGTCGTAGGAACACCTATAGTCGTCAGTCTATAGTCGTCACCTATAGTCGCAGGAATACCTATAGTCGTTAGTCTATAGTCGTCACCTATAGTCGTTAGTGGTTGTTACTTATAATCGTAGGAACACCTATAATCATTAGTCTATAATCGTCACCTGTAGTCGTAGAAACACCTATAGTCATTAGTCTATAGTCGTCACCTATAGTAGTAGGAATACCTATAGTCAAGTGATGTCGTTCTCTTCAAATTTAATAAACATTGCCGACAATAATTTAACTTGTTGTAACATATTCTAGTTAAATATACCGACAGTTAGTGTGCTTATTGTTAAATTATATTACAGAAAATTAATAAATAAAAAAAAATTAATTTTATTTAAAAGACAATATAGTTTTAATCTGTAACATGATCTACAACTATAGATTAACGACTATAGGTCTACATACTCGAGTCCTTGACGACTCTCGCCTACAAATTTCATCACCGCGAGTACACACGGTTGACGTAAGATGCCAAAAATTCCTGAGCATCGATCGCGTCTCGTTTTATCGCGAGTGATACCGTCGGCCGCGCGCCGACGTTTCCAACGTTTGTAACGATCAACAGCTGTCAGGCGGGTTTAAACGACGGCGAAACAAACGGTTGAAAAATAACTATAAAACGATGAGAGTCGTGCATGCGGGATTGTCACGCGGCATTGTTGCCTACCGTTCGACGCGTAAGAGGACAGTGAGGCTGGGACAATATAACAATGGAACGCGGTGACGCAATGATCGTAACCACTGTGCCAGGATATACTGCTTTCCACCTACCAGGGGAATGGAGAGCTTTTCCGCAGATATCTCCGTGACAATTGATTTCACGGGGAGGCTAATCACGCGACCGTGCAAGTGGCTCGACGGCCATCGAGCCGAGTCAAGAAGCTGGGAAAAAATTTGAAGAAGCTGTTTGCAACGGGAACAGCGATATTGCGGCGAGAAAAAATCGCGATGTACAAACGATGTGCGAACGGTAAAGGTGATCGTCTTCGCTGTGACGAAGTTATCTTATCTAATCGTCGTCTTGGAAGACCAGCCTTAATTGATCGAAACAGTAAATTGCACTTTACCAACTCGTCACGTCAATGACTGCGTTACGCGAGCTTCGAAAATTTTATCATGCAAACGGGTTCGCAGGCACGAACGAGACGGGGCTGAGTTGTATCGCAACTTTATCGGAAGCAGACTTTTTATGTAAGAGACGTAATTAAGACTCGATAATTTATCGTACCATTCGGCGAGGAGAATGAGTAATGGCAATCGGTGGGACTCGTTATTTTTTTTTTTTTTTTGTCGTTTCTTTTCTCCTTCTCTTTCATTTCCACCGACGCGTTAATATCGAACGTTTCGAACGATAGCTTTGATAAATTTTAATAGGATTATATGTCTTTTCGCCGCAAATGTACGCGCCCGTCGAGCAAAACGGCCACAAAATTTGTCTGACCGATCAAACCGGCGGACCGAATGACGGATAAAGGGGCGAGGAGAGGAAGACCAATTTGTTTTTATCGGTCCTTTGTTTCTCTCTTCGGTTTTGTGCCTCCCCTCCCCCCGCCCTCTGTCCCCATACTCTTCTCCTCTCTTCCACCCTCGACCCTCGTCGATTTAGTTCGCAGCAGTTCGATACAAGAGCGCCGGTTCACGGAAAGCACGTTAATTCGACCGTGACTATCTACGAAAATTTTCCTCCACCGATTGTGCCTGACGCACAAATGGTCAACTATTAACCTTACGACGAGACTGCGCCTGTCTCCTAGCGGACCGTTTTGTATATCGCCGCGTCTGACATGACGACGATTTGGATCGATGAACTAAAACTGGCGTCAGCACAGTGTGCACTACTTCCATCGGCGATCAAATTTTATACGTCCACTCGTTCTTCTCTTTCGCATACATTCGAAGAACGGAGCACACCTTGGAGAAACGATTGTCGCGTTTGTACGACGCGAAGAATGCAAGAGTTCGATCATGGAAAATACAAGTCCGAAGTGAGCTCACCCCGGCTCGAAGGACACGGCGAGTTACGCAAAGCCACGCACGCATCTCGACAACCAGAAACACGAGGCGTAGGTTTGCGAGGCGCGGCCAACGTCCTTCCATGCGTCTCGTCTACTATCGCTTAGCACCGTGTGTATGTACCGACCGGTTTGATCGGCTGCGTCGCCTTTTTCTCGTCGGCTTTCCCAAGCGTTTTCTCTCGCGTATCTTTCTCCTCTCGGATCTGCAATCTACTCTCTACAAACGAACTCGCGTACTTGTCCCGTATACGCGCGATTCCCTTCCCGCGTTTCCGGTTTCCAGCGCTTTGCCGCTGACCTCCGCGACCCGGATCGCGAGATTAAACGCGAACAAATCTCTCCTGCTCCCTCTCGTCTCGCCGCAACCGCCTTACTCCCTTTCTCTCGTCGTCGTTTTACACCGGATATCGTGCAACGCATCTACCAACGCGGTACCGCCGCGGTAATAAGTTGTACAGATAGAGTTCGATTAACCTCGCGGTGACCCGCGATAAAATTAGCGGAACATAGCCGGAATAACACGGACTTTAACTCGGTGTTCTCGCCTCGTGCAACGTCGTTAATGAGATTTAACGGGGACACTCTCCGGAGCGAGGAGACGCTAAGAAAGACTAAACACGCTAAACACGAGTGTTGCACGACAGGATTCGTTCTGGTATGCGAGAGGGGACGAACGAAACGCGCGCGGTGCGGCGCGGCGTGCCATCGCGGTGAGCGCACCGGCAGAAACTCAGAAATAAACCGGCGCTGTTCTCCGCTTTATCCGCGAGCCTGTTCGTTGGAAATGAAACGCGTTCCAGCCGTGTCCCCCTCTCGAAACGAAACGAAACGAAACGAAACAAAACGGGAACGAGAACGAGAGGGATAAGCGCGATTGTACCGTAACACTAGCGCGAGAACATCCTGCGCTCGAGGTTTTCACGGGGCGCGTCGATATTTCCCATCGCGTCGCGAGCAACTAGACCAGGTTTCGTCCCGATCCTCTAGGAATCGTAGTTTGTTCCGCGTACTAAACGCTTATAGAACTTGGATCGTGTTTTTTCGGCCGGTTGAGTTTGCTCGATAACGCGCGTGGCCGGGCGATGTTGATTGAATATAGGTGAACTTGCGACAGACTTAGGAGGAGATATTGAACCGACCGGGTGAACTCGCGCGCAAAGTGGTTCCCTCGAATGAATTATCGAACAGCAAGGATAGCGTAGAAGGTAGAAATTACGATAGTTTGGCAAGCGACACCGGGTTCGAAGAAAACGCAAGCAAGTAGCGTGGTTAGAAAAGGAGGTTGCGCCATCGAAGGTTAACAATGCCACGTTCCGTAGCCACGGCTACAATGGCATCTTTCGCATCACTCACATTGCGAGCCATTGTACCGGGGAAACCATTGTTTCTCGTCCCATTGCGCGCATCGGTGGCCTAAAGGGAGAGGAGGAGGGAGCGTCAGGGGGAGGGGTGGAAACGGAGGCGGCGGGGTTGGAACACGAACGGGACAGACTCGCGTACCAACGGCCCGTGTTCGAGACAAAAGAGTTACGTCAGGCCCATTCACCCAAAACGCCTTTGTGCGTCCGGATATTCTTATTTCAATGCCAACAAGAGAAAAAACGGAACAGAGGAGACGCTGCAGGAGGAGGATCGGTATACACCGGCACTCGGTCAAGTCACCGAGTCGTGTGCCGTTTAAAGCCACTCGGAGACCTGCTCTTTTCTCTACCCGTCCGGGAACATATCGCACGCGCGGCACCCAACCAGGGTGAACCAGGCCATGCAGAGAGGGGTGAAAGAGTGCGAAGCATTACCGGATCCCCCTGTTCGGTCGACCAACGAGAAACGCGTTTGAAAAATCTACTGTTTACCGATGAAACCGACTCGCGTATCGTTCCATTTCGTCCGGGGATTTCGCCCCTTTCTATTAAAAAAAATATATATACACACGCGTACGTGTGTGCGCTGCCACGTACACACACGTATACGTAAGCTCGTACCGAGTTTTTGAATTTCGCTCGAACGATAAGCACGAAATAAATATGCAGAACCATTTCCCTGCTCCGCAGTCGCGACTCGATTCGGTCGACCTTATCGTACGCGGTCTCGCGATGGAAACGCGACTCGTCGGTTACAAAGCGACTAGTCCACCTCAGGTTTCTCGCAATTACTGGCTGCTACGGAAAAATTGAAACGGTATTAAACGCTGTGTAAAAAAAAAAAGGAAAGAAAGAAGAAGAAAAGAAGGATGATGAAGCCACGGTGGGATGCAAAATTAATGGATTTCCACAAAGCGCTGCCTCATTATAGCATTACTACGATCATGCAATGAGCCCCGTAGAAACGTGGCGAATATTTCATTGATGCGTTCCGAGTCCTCGTACCTTGTTAACAAACACATCACACACGAGGACACGCTTCCTCCACTCCTCTTTACCACCGGCATCGAACGTTCGTGATTTCAGATAGAAAATAAATCATCCGCGTGCTTTTCAACTTAAAAAAAGAAAAAAGAAAGAAAAAAGAAATACATGTACAAAAAGCGACATAGCGAGAAAATGGCAAGTGTAATGCTCCCATTTCGACGCAGGATTATTTAAATAACGCGGGTATATCGCGCGAACGACTATCGTGATGATCGACTGAAACGTTTATTACATGGGCAAAGCACACGACGCACATCGAATTAAAACGAATTTCTTCCTCGGCGTCCATTCAACGTTCACAATAACTCGAGAGGAGATTCAACAAATTTTCAATCTCGCTTGTGTAGCAACGCTACGGCGCCCCGTTATATATGCGCTCGTCTGTAAAATTCGAAGCTCGCGAGGGAAGCGATACACGTCCGGGTGAAAGTCGTGCAAAAGAAACTCTCACGAAATTCTCGATAGATAAGCGAATGCAACCGAGAGACGGTGAGGAACAGAAACGAAGAGGGGAGGGGGGAGGGCAAGAGAGTGGAAAAGAGAAACGGAGCGAGATTGTCGTCGGCAATGCACACGACACACGGCTCGATTGTGAAACGTACGTGTACGGATACACACGTCGTAAAATATCGCGTTGAGTCAAGTGTGTCGTAATACGCGACATGAAGTGGAAGCGCCGACCTATGTATAAGGAAGAAACAAAAATGTCACCGATGCCGCGCCGCCACTGTCACGATCGTGTAATTCATGCGAGCAAAAGTTCCGCGATTCTCGCGCCGATCGTTCGAGCTTTCGCGCGCGTGTCGTAAACCACGAAGCTCGTCAACGACATCGTTACGAAGCCGATTTCTTGGGTAACAAACAAACGTGTCGAAACGAGGAAAAATGGGTGCACCAGACCAACGTGACCAATTAGGCGTAACGAATAAAAAAAAATCGAGTTTTTCTATAAAAATATAGAAAAACGAGAGAGAGAGAGAGAGAGATCAAATCGAAGCAATTCGAAACGATGTAAAATTCAATCGAAAATATTACAAGCGCAGCCGCTACCCGGCAGGAAATTGTAATTCGCGATTTTGATTCGCGCACGTCAATATCGTATCACGTATTAATCGAGAATGAGAGAAAGAGAGAAAGAGAGAGAGAGAAAGAGAACAACACCGCTGCTGCGAAAATATTTGCACGCACACCATGGATACGATCCGCCGAATGATCAATTATTCAATCCACTGAATTATTTACGAAAAAATATTTTCACGTATGTCTGCTAAGCGAAAAGATGCGGCGCGAAAATGGTTGGTTGGTTCATAAACGGGAATTGGCATATTAGAGGCTTTTGGATCCGCTTAGCGTATTGGCAATGAATAATTCATCGTGGCATGATACGTACGATGTATTTCAGTAATTGCATCAGGTGTTAGATGAAAGGAAACTTCAGCAAGGTCGCTCGACACCTTATGCTCACTATTTTTGCCATCAGTTCTTTTTCTGCGACTCGTTGTTGTATTACACGAGCAATTGTCATAATTAGATGCGTAAAAGAAAAGGCGGCATTCTACGGATATACAGCGTTTAAATGTATTGAAATATCAAAGATCAGTCCACGCTAATCCCAAGTTCAATTTCTAATCTATTTCACTGATGGAGAAATACTAAACATTTCTCCTCTGTTTCGTTCGATGCTTGTGTTCGCGCACAGCGAATATTTTGTATCAATTTATAGTAACTGCAAGCCATTAATCGCGTTAATCACGAGGCAATTTTAAATCAACGACTCAGAAAAATATGCACAATCGAATGTGTAACGAGGAGGTGAATACTTCGGAGTGCAATCGAATTTTCGTGCAGTCAGGCATTATCGTCGCGCTACTTCGCGAAATTCCTTGGTCGTCTGATTCGCGCCGAAAATCGGCCGAGTTACATCGGTTCTGACGGCGACGCGCATCAAAGCGTCGTTCCCTCGCCAACGACGATAATTGCTAGCGAAACTGGATCGTGTAAAGTTCGGAATACAAGAATATACAACAGAGCACCTGTCGAATCGCATTATCGGTCACGCGACCAACGCTGTCGCGTTGTCGATGTGACCCAACCATCTGTTCGCCTATCGAATGACGCTGTCGATGTACATCAGCGCGTACCTCGTGAAAACGGTGGCCATGGTAAAACTAGCGTTACTTTCGGCAGATATCGTGACCAGACCAAGTTTCAAACCGACTAATATTTACGTTCGGCACGACCATCAAGAGACGCAATTCCGGGTTAATAAAATAAAGAGCGAGCGCAACGTATCCGGGATGTATCTGGGATCCAGTGCCAGAACAACGAGCCAATCTACATGCATTCTATCCTCCGTTCGTTCGATAAAATGTATAAGCGAAGTAACTTCAAAGCTGTCCAAGTATTGTCAAACGTGGAAACAGAGTGGAGAGACCGAAAGACTCTGAGCACGATTAAATAGATAGTATTTCTTTCTTTCGTTGGCCGACGTTTGGCTTACTCTCCAAACACGAGAGACACGGCGGAGCGTAGAAAGCCGGAGAAATTC
The DNA here is from genome assembly GCA_903986555.1 of Heterotrigona itama. Classification (NCBI taxonomy): domain Eukaryota; kingdom Metazoa; phylum Arthropoda; class Insecta; order Hymenoptera; family Apidae; genus Heterotrigona; species Heterotrigona itama. The sequence goes on from CAJDYZ010011159.1 coordinate 103,419, forward strand.
CATTTAAAATAGTGGCCGCTTCCGACAAATTCGATTCCAGCGGCGAGGCGAATGAAGTCGCGGTAAAAGGAACGAAACACGAGGTAAATTAATGCAATCAGAAAGATCGTAATTGAGGAGAACAACGGGCATGCAGCCGGTGGTGCAGCGAGTGCCGATCTCGGCAAGAGGACGATATTGCCCGTTAGAATCTAGCCAGCCTGACGATGTCTCTTGGCCGACAATAAAAAACGCTCGATCGTACGGGTAATTAACGAGAAAGAAAAGAAAGCGGCCAAAGTGCCGGTCGGTTTTCCGTTGGAAACCCTTCGAGACGTTCAATTAGGCACCGCGCCAAACTAAACCCGACCCCAACAATGTTGCGCAGGTCAAATGTCGAGTACTAAGCGACAAATCGAAATTTCCTCGCCGTAAATTTCGCCACGCGCGATCTAACCGTCTGACACGCCATTGATAATTAAAAGAACGATAATTGAAATGTATTACGTAAACACAGCCAAGAATAAAATCGAAACGATACATCATAGATGGAATGATATGAAAGATAAGACGATACGATGAAAAGTAATCGAAAGAAGCAAACGAACAATCGAAAACATTTCTCCAACATTTCTCGATGGAACATTGATTTCGATAGGTTAAAAGATGTATATTATTTAGCGAAAACGAATACCTTAGAAATGTCAAGAATTTTAATTAACATTCGAATAAAAAGAAAATTATTCAACGTTGACGATGCGTGCATAGTTGTTTCCGTTCGTTAAAAGGCACGGGAGCACATTTTCCTTGGAATTTTCCTTCCTTCGACATTGTTATGCGTACGTTTTGATGCAGTCTGTATGACAACGGCAATTTAAGAAGGGACGGAAAAAAGAAAGGGTCGGAAATTCCAGGGAATCGCGATGGTAGCGAACCGTTAAGGCAGCACGCAACACACGGGCTCACGGCGCTACCAGTGACGTCACGCGTACTATTTTAACGAAGCGAGGAAACTGTTGTACTCCGGTTGAGATATTGAATGGGGAACAAGTAAGTAAGTACTACGTCCCTCCTGCCTTCCTCGACCACTGCACTCGAAGGTCATTGCACACTCGTAAACAAACAGGATGCGCCGTCTATAGTACGCTCGGCCGCGTCACTGAACACACGCCGATCTAATACCACGGCTCAAGGTCGTCCCGTCATAATAGCCCGCTGCATATCGATAATCGATTTAAACGGAGTCCGACCGAAAAATTGCGAGAAAAGAACGAACATCTTTGCGATCGATCGTAAATTCGAATTTTTATGAGAAAAGAGAATAGTAATCGACTACGAACGAATTTTTTTTATTTTATTTTATTTTTTTTTTTTTTTT
>CAJDYZ010011164.1:30967-47728 GCA_903986555.1 Heterotrigona itama
ATATGTGCTTGAAATTCTCGAACGACGCTCTAGTGCATATTTTATACGATTATACGAGCGAACATTGACAATTTTCGCAAGGCGTCTTCCTTCGAGTTCTCGAATAATATACTCGTATTGTAAAATTGACGTTGGAAGGGCAATTTCGAAAATTACTCGTTGCGGTGCAGAGGCAGACATGGAAAGGGGACATGGAATTGCCTTTGCAAGGCTGAATTACCAACCCTGCATCCTGTGAGTGACGTTATCACGGTGCATTTGGTGCATTTGATGCATCCGGTAGGTTCGTGCCTAGGTGTCTGTCTGTCCAGAACAGCCAAGTCACTGCATTCGATATTCCATATTGCGGAACGCTTCTGCTTACCAACAGGTACAACCTGCTCAGCTCTTATTTGCATTTACCTTTGCTCTAATGGCAAACAATGGCACGTCTCTCGCGCGTATTTCTATCTGTTGCATCTCCGCTAAATAATTTATCGCCTATCGTCGTTAAGCAGAATGTGGAAACAAAAAATGCCTCGATCGAACTTTGACACATTGCCGATTACCCTAGAACGAAATTGATCACGCGACGATTGGTCAAATTGAAAAATTCGAAGCTTGCCTTTCAGTTTAAATTCCATTTTGTCGCCCGCTCTGAACGTAAAGATGACTCAGAGACTCGTTAGCACAGCGAAAGCTACGCGCAGAAGAAAGCTACGGTTCTCGATGAGTCTTGTAACACTCTCACCCTCCGTTGTCCTAATTAAGCACTCCATTCTTCCACTTAGCGTAACGTTCGCGTCGGCGAACCAAGTTTCCTCGGTCAATCGAAAGTTTCGGCCAAGTTAGCTAGGGGAACTTGCTCAGGGTAAATATTCTACACACTGACGAAACACGTTCACGCGTCCTGTCTCTCTCTCTCTCTCTCTCTTTCTCGAAGAGGAGAGTTCGTCTTGTATTTGCGTACTTGGAAGATAGGAGGCTTGTACCTGCGGCTTCTGCATTCCCCGGAATCCAACGACTAATTCCCTACAGTCCTACTCCCCGAGTAGAAACGTGAGACACGGAGGTATATAGTAGTCGTGGAGGTCGTGTGTCGTAATGGCGATAACCTTTATGGCTCCTGTTCCAGAGATACCAACTATGTATGTAGTAGCTACGTAGCTACGTCTGAAAATTGTACTTATAACTGTAGCCACCGCTACGGATGCTACGTGATTTCATTCACTTCCTGCGTTTCAGCGTAGCGTACGATCGTACCAAGCACCGGATACCACCTCTCGTTGCTCGCGAACGTCGACATTTTCGCCACTTGTTTCCATTATTCCTTTGTTACTAATATCTGATACCCCCTATCCGCGGGTACGCGATATCGAGAGCGACGAATATCCAACCGGTCGATGTACGTACCGTTTCGAACGGTGTTATTCGAGAACTTGTTAATTATTAATAAATGCTGAATTTATCCATTCGAAACGGGAACGCGTAGCTTTTTGTCCTGAAAATGAGAAATTATCGACGCGGCGTGTTGCGTATTACGGCGTACGACGTACCACGTTGAAAATATTCATTGTTTCGTGCTAAAGCATCGACGAATAAATACATAAAAATCTGCGTGTATGGCACGCTGGGTGAAATTCAATCCTCCCTTGGAAATGTCGGTTCGTATTCTGAAGGGTTTTATACTTCTCTCAAGACAATAGTTTCCAAGAATTTTCAGCCGACTTTAATTCTTTAATCGACTTTAATTCATCGACCCTGTTGCGTAAGTGTGATAATTCGGCGCAGCGAATCGATCGAATCTCAATTTAGATGAACGCGTCATACAAGACGAATATTTCGCTTCGTCGAGCAACCTCTCCAGCAATAGACGTTTCAGATACGAGATAAGAGCGGTTAGGTGTTAGGTTGCACCCCTGGGTTTGCATCATCTCTCAACCCTGACCCTGCATCCCTTACCATACATACATCTCTCTAACCCCATGCTTGGCTACTCTACTATACAATGCAACAAACGTCTACTAGACGTCGTGCGAGTTTTCCCGATATATTTTTAAACTGCCCCTTTGAAATTTGACGAACGTGCGATAATTTGCGAAAGAATATCGATCAGAGCTTGAAACGAGTGTGACGAGTCGGCACTCCAACGATTCGTTCGAATTATACCCGTCAAATCCTCCAACATTTCACATTGGTTTTAATTGTACCGAGACGATAGGAAAGAACCGACTCTGCCGGCACAAACGAGCAAAGTTCCCGATTCAAAACCCTAGGGGAGGGAGGAGGGGAAGAAGGAAGAGGCCAGAAAAAGAGCCAGAGCTCCCTCGGACTACTATAACATTTGCATAATCGTACGTAACAATTATCGTTCATCAGGCTGGGGGGAACTAGTCCCAGCTGAATTTTTCCTTTCCCGGGATATTTGCATATACACGGCGAATCTTTAACGAGTTTCAGAACAAATACCTATCTGTCAAAGAATTCCATATTCCCTTATCTAATGAAAATCTCGGACAGCGTCGGTTCTCGCTCTCCTGTTCCTCAACGAATCTCTTCTGAAATCGAGCGGCTCCGAGAGAGAGAGAGAGAGAGAAAAAAAAGAGAACTCGGGAAAAAGAAGAATAACGTAGAAGGGTCAAAGATATCGTTGACGACGATGTGAAAGGGGGATGCTGGCGACACAGATCGAGCAACGAAGACTATAAAAACTAGCAATTCGCATGGGGTCCATAAAAATGTTTATCACCGTCAATAAAAAGGCTTTCTGGCCCTGGCGGACTTCTGGCTGTTTACGATGCTTAACGCAAAGTTGAACAGGAAGCCGAAAAGAAACGACGAACGTACTGGCTCTCTAATCTCAACGACGAAACAACCGATAAAATCTATCAACCGTTTCTCCGTTTGCTTTCTCTCCTGTTCGAGGAAAGATTTTTAATCGCGAGACTCTCGGTCCATCGTCTGAAAATCGATCCCAACTGCATGCACTTCGGGGATTTCGGTTCACGGAGCGGGAAATATTCGAGGAAACGCTGCGAACGTAGTCGGATAAAAAAATGATGAACGACGTTCCGGCTAGTAGGACGTTACGTGGTGGCTGGTTTTTGTTTAAAACGTTCGCCCGTGGCACCCTCGAGGGGTTCGACCGACACTCGACATCTCGCCAAGGTTCAGCCTTGGGGAAATGGGATGCCCTCAAGATGTATGCAAAATGGAAACGAAACGCTTTGCGACTGTATGAAAACATTTCCTCGGTTATATCGCCGGAAAGATTCTAAACGTACGAGTTCTAAATAATCACGAATTGAACCTACAGTATTTTTGAGATCTTGATTTTGTAATAACGCTCCTCATATTCGATCGTCATTTAATTAAATTACGCTTTAAAATGTGCATAACAGCGTAAGTAAGTCAGAGGTGCAAACGTAGCAAAAATTATCTAATAAATAACGTTGTCCTCACCATAGGATTGTATTTTCATTGTGCAGGTTGCCCATTATACGACCCGTGCAATAGCAATTTCATCTTACGCCTCTGCGTAAAGTTTTACATTGAAAGCCTCGATAATGCAACGGACGTTGCAAACACTAGCGAACATAGCTTAGAAAGCTTAGACAACTAGCTACCTCGAATTACAATGCACCGTGTCAGACTTAATGTTTCAAAAATGAAGAAACATTAAGAAATTCTAAAATAGATACAAGTGTTCGCTCCATCGTTCGTCAATATTTTATTGTTATTACAAGTCGGGAAGATAGTTAAAATTTCTTTCAGGAAGCCTGGCACGTGAGTGGAAAATTGAGCAAGTGATTGATACACTGACAGGTCAATACAAGGGATTTATAACACTGATGAGAAAATAGATTTCCCTTTGTTCTGACTAGTTTCAGAATATTTGAGACGTGCGATGTATAACTGTTCGTTTCATTGATATTCTTAGTTGATAAAAAGTACGCTTCGTCGCAGGTGATTCCTTTGTTGCGTACACTTATTGAACAGCGAGTTCAAATAGCTAAACGCTATGGTTAGTTTCTAGTTTATCGCTCGTATCGGAACTCTGACGGTATTAAATTTCTAGCGCGGAATTATTCCAAACATCCGTGAAGTTTTATCGAAACCAGAATTTCGAACGTTTAGGAAACTCTGTTGTTGCAGCTGGCGCTTCTAATTTTCGGAACTACGATTTCTGCAACAGCGAGCTCCGTGGAGTGTCGAACACCCGTTGAAAATTAAAACCAAATCCAAAACTTGCCAAAACTTTAATCCCATTTTGCAACTACGAAAATCCGTAGAAAATACCGCGCGATGTACCCGATGTTACGTTACCGTTGCATTACGATTTGTTCGTAATATTGAGAAAGAAATGTAGAATGTGTTCGTATGTCTGATACAAAAGAAAGAAAAAAAAAAAAAAAAAAAAAAAAAAAAACAGATTACGAGGTAATACTGTGATAATTGTTTTATTACTGTGCATAAATTGCAATTGTTTGCAATTGTTATGCAATTCGCAACGTGCTTTGCAGAATATCTCTCTCGTCGACACGTAACACTGGTACGTAATATATACTCCGTAGCACAAACGCTCAAACTAACCACTCATCCAAAGCACATCTCATTAGTATACATAGGTCCTGCGATGAACGTTCGCATTCAAGTAACAGTCGATATCTATTAGACGACTGGGCAATATTACAATAACTAGAACCAACGTGTAATTTAACGGTAATTAACGTTAGTAGATAGCATATTGACGTCGACGCAACGTCCATAGGCATCAAATTATAATTCCCCAAGGATAGCGCTTACCTATCCACGCACGCGTTGACTTTATCCTCGGATTTTCAGAGTTATTTCTCAAGAAAACGTCGTGAAATTCACGCGTTTCAAGCTCGAACACGATAAAATCGTTGATCGCAGTGTTTGAAACCAATTTCAACGCGATAAACATCTCATCGATATAAATTCATGGATTCATGATCGTTGTTTTCGTTAAAGTAAGCACCAGCGAAACGAGTACCCTGCTCGTCGGCAAGATTCGAAATTATTTCACGCGAACGACGGGAGGAATGGCCTCCGTGCAAGCGGAACGGTGAATTTCTATCAGGAGAAGCGATAAGCACGGTAACTTTTATCTCAGTACACCTCGTCTGTCCCATTCTCCCGTCTAGACGCAACCCTCGTATCCACGCGACTCGCTTTTTAACATAATTTCACGTTTCATTGTCTCCGGGAGTTCCAAGTTCCAACGGAGAACCTGCGAGGAATACTGAATTTTAATACGTTCGTGTACGGCGACTGCTTTTCGTCTTTTCTGGTTGCGACCCGGATAAATTTGCGCGTGAGAATGCCAGCGCGATCTTCGTATGCAAGAGGAAAGAAGAAATTTCGTTGCATTCGCGATACATTCCGCCATTTGCTTCTCCGGAGTGACAAGGAAAATGAACTCGTTGAACGAAAAGCACGAGAATTTTGCTACGAACGAGTCAACGAGATTGTAAGTATATCGATCGAATTTGAATGAAATTAATTCCCTGTGTTTTATGCAAAATTTGTAAGGTGTGTTATTCTTTGGTTGTACTTCAAGTTTCAGCACTTGTGCTCCGGTGGGAACGTGTTTGCATTGGTTTTCGACGTAAGGTCGAGCATTTCCAACGTTTTCGAGAACGGCTGGAACGCTGGAAACTAAAACAGTTCCCGACGCGCCAAGTTAAAAAGGTTCATTCTGTTATAATATTCATTCGTTCTGATATTCGTTGCTTAACTCAAGTGGCATCCGCAGGCTTGCCGCGCGTTCGATATAATTTCATATTTCATTGTTTCCCCGCAGTTTCAAACGATCGCGCGCGAAGTTCGCAGGGAGTTGTGAATTTTAATACACCTGTGTAGAAAGTTTCCATGGCTGTTCCCCACGTTCCCCTGTTCCTTGCCAAGTTTCTTCCCAACAACGATTGTCCCCGTGACAAACTAATTTTCTGTTAACGTTATTGCCGCTGTTATTGCTCGCGTGGAGAAACACGTTTCAATTTATGCGCGTTTCTCTTTTAAAGCGACGAAAATTCCGCGGTGTGAAAGCGTGAGTGACTTGTTCAATTTTCAGCGAGCACACTGTCGCGTCTCGCTGTTATTCCGAGCATTTTTAAATGGTCGTTCCACGGGACTGCAAACTCGGAGAATCAACAGAACCGAAGATGAGAGGGTGAGAAAACGACGGGCCGAGCGCCTCATTATTCCTAAAGCTTGACTTTCCCCGTAACTCCCGTCGCGAGCTTTGCGGCACGTTCTACCCACAAACAACCCTTCTTGCCTGGAAGGCAGAATCCCGCAATAATATCCACGAGGATCGATCGAGATCCACGAAATGTATACCATCGGCAACACGACCAACACTCGCGATACCTGGTTGATCGCATAATTCTCCGAACATTCGTGAAAGCAAGACGTACAACGTATGATTTCGTTCCCAGCTAGCTTCAGCGATCATTCACTCACGCGACTTTTGCCCCGACTTCTCGAAAATATTCCGTCGAGCACCGGAATCAATTCACCTCTTTCAACTCGTCTCGTGGAAAATGATTGCTTCGAAGGTATCTTGATTGTTGCTGGACGAGATCATTTCTCGGCCAATTCATCGGCGATATTTCTTCTAAATCGGAGAACAAAGGTTCCCTGGCAGAGATCGCGTTCCCCTTGACGTGTTCGACGGACGACCAGCCAATCATGGTGGCAGCACGTGAATGAGGGCTGCTCGAGAACAAACGAGCACATTTTCCTGAAGGCTGCGGCAAGAAAGAGATGCCGGCGGAGAGCTTTTATCGTTCCGGGACGATTGCCCTCGTGTGTAAATACGTATTTCTTTTGTTTTCGGTCAGACCCTCATCAAATTTTCTGTCGCGGAGAAGCACCGGGTGTTTAACAGCTGAACAACCTATCCCCGAAGGTTTTTGCTCCACGTTTGCGCGTCTTCATATCGCCGACCATTCGAAGCTCGCTTGCAAAACATGCAAAAATTTCGCGAGCCAATGCGCGCGTACATACATCCATTTAGATTAACCATCAGCGAGATTAACGTCCAGCGAGCGATCTATCATCGTTTGTAAAATTTCTGTTCTGCAAGTGTGGTTGCTTGTGCCGTGTAATTTCTTAAGAGGCAACGCCAAACACGGGCTTGATACGTAGTTAATGGAAAGCAACTGGAACTCATTCTGAGCTAATAATCGCATAATGGATAGTTTTGGAAGTTTTAAAAGCGCCCGACGTGTATTCATAATCCTTCGTCCAGGTGCTGAGAGCTTCCATGGATGGTGAAGTTATTAATAGTCGCAGGAACCTCCAGAGATTTCACGGGAACTGAGACGTCGAATATTTCAGTATCCAAGGTATCCAGAGATTTCACAGGCTAAACAAAGGTCTACGAGATCTGTGAGACTCCTAATGTGACAAGTAGTCTATCCAATGGTAGTTTGAGAATTATAAACATTGACTAAGAATTGAAAAGTAAGAATAACAGTTTGAAAAACTGCATCGCTGGTCCAATACTCGTGAGAGACACTGTTCAATCTAGAGGATATTAATGGAATTTTTTAAAATGCCCGAAATTTAGGATAACCTTTCTGACAAAATTGCTTAATATTACGAATGTAGGAAATGTAGGCTAAGAAATGTTGGTTGCACATGCTCCACTCCTCTTGCTAAGCACGAAGAAAACGAGATTCTTTACGATCGACTCTTTCGCCGTTAGCAGGTTTCCGGATTTCTTCCGCGAAATCTCCCGGCATTATCTCCGCCTGAAGATTTAGAGTCTTTCAGAAGATGGAAAACATGCTGTTATGAAAAAAACAGCATGGTCGTTTGACGTCGATTGTACAACGTGGCTGAGTTACACAGAGGCCAATGGGTATTCGAATATTTTACGACACGTGTATGCAGCCGCGGGATCGATCGACTATAAAAAAAAAAAATGGAATTACAAATGTCGTACAACCAAGTACTCTGCTTTTATTATATATATATATATATATGTCTCGTAAGATAGTAATGATTACATAGGAAATTCAGTTAAACAGACTCTGCAAAGTAGCACTTTCGATGAGACTGAACCATCATCTTTACACTTTGATGGATGTTTATCTTATTCTTTAAATACGATAACGAGAATTGAAATTTCCCATGAATACATAAACATTGATAAAGGGGAAGGTAAAGCCAGATTGCACCTTAGTTCCCCTTCAAAGTCAAATTGAATAGTAGATTGATGCGAAAGTCTTCTCTTCTCTTTCAGACCTTCCCGAAATCGAGTTTTACATGTTTAATAGCTATTGTAATTGATCTAAACAGAGACGGGAATTGCCTGTGGAAAATAATGGAAATGAGAGAAGGACGATCTCGGCTGATCCAAGTTTCCTTCGTTGAGATGCAAGGATAACAATTTGAAAGGGTTGGTCGATATTCCCGGAGACCAGTTTATCGTGTAGCAGTGTGGAAATCGATGTTCTACGACAATACCACGATGCCGCCGCTTTCACAGAAACTTTAGTTACCTAGTAATTGTATTTGCAAAAAGTAGTAAAAAATTTTTTGATCCCTCTCGACGTAAATCGCTCCAGAGAACGACAAGATTATAAAATCGTTGAACAAAATATCTCGGGGTGAAGAAAATTTGACTCAAATATATAAGTCACGTAATCAGTTTGCCAGATTCGTTTAAAGTTTCAACCGGTTTAAAATTCCATTTCAATTTTCGTCTCATTTCTTTTTTTTTTTTTCTTTTTTTTCTATTCAGTATCGATTCAAATGGAAGAGATAACGAATAAATTTTCGTGCATACAAAATTATCAAACCCTATCAGCTTGTCAATTACAATTCAATCAAAGCGAAACGTTGGTGAAGAGTCGGTCCGATATTTATTAAAAATCTCCTCTTCGTTTCTGAATTTCAAAATATCTCGTTAGTAGAAGACTGGAAGTTCTTCTCATCTATCGCGCATCCGCAAAACAATGGAGGAAAGTGAAAGCGTCAAAATCTGCCAAGCGAATCATAACAAAGTAACCAGCAACTAAATTGCGTTCCGGAGAATGTTCTCGATTTGCAAGTGGACGAAACGCTGGTCTCAAAGGGGGGTTGGTTTAAGGCTCAGTCAAGAGGAAATCGATCGCCTACAGAGTTTCCAGGATGGAGGACACCCTGAGGATCGCTGAGGTTAGCACCTAGCTCTGTAATAGCGCTTAACAATGAAATATCATTGTCTAAAACGGACCTGGCTAGTCTCGACAGCAGAAACGGGACTAAATGGATGTTAAGCCCGTATTTGAACGATCTGCACCCGACAATAATTTAATGTCTTTCGAGGAGCTCGTCGGTGACGTCTATGTCGTGACGTCAGTGACGCTACGATTTTGATAATCGTTTCGAAAGGGAAGACGGATAATTTATCGTTGTTTGGGCTGGCTGTCGGAGAGAGATTAATGAACTTGGCGAAGAACTTGTTTCGGTGGAAATAAATGAATTTGTAGGTTGAGCAAAGTTTCGAATGAAATGTTAAATCGACTGAAATTAAAAGGTGAAATTCCTCTCGCGGCAATGGAGATTTTCTTTCGATTTAATTACTCGGGGATGATGTTGAAAATTGGATGGAACAGTTATGTGCACGCACGTGTCGGTGCAGGTTTACGTTTACGATCGTCCCTCTTTATCTCTACTGGCGCGAAGCTACTTTGTTATCAATCAATACTTCGTCAAGTAATTTCAAAGTGGAAGCGTGATCACGAGAGGCTGGTGCAGCAACCCGAAAGACGCTAGACGGTACAAAGATCGATACGCCCATATTCCATCAGCTTTCGAAAGGAATTCAGCGATCGTATCGAGGTTGAGTCGGGCACAAGGCTCCTTCGCGATAGTTCCACGGGTCGAAACATTCCCAAAGGAGTCCTAACGCAGTATATTCATAAGAACGTATATCAGGCCCATACGTATGCCGACACGCAAGCGCGCGTATACTTGGACAGCTCCAAACCGGTGCATCCAGACACATTATCCGCAAGGACATCTCAAATGTATAACGCAAGGATAGTTTCTACAAGAACTCATACGAATTCCAATCGATTTTTTTCCCCTTACTGTATTCGGAAGTAGATTGTCTGATTAAATCAAACGAATGAGAGAAGCGCGTGTACGTTGGGAAATTAATGAAAATAACGAGATTTATAGACCGATATTTAAGCAAGGAGTAACAGAAACGCGGAAAAATAAAGTGAGTAAACGAATGAGAAATGAAGTACGTAGACTGCAGTGCAGTAAATACACATAGGTAAATATGTATTTATAACAAGGACTGTGGATATAGAGTCTGGTAAAGTTGAAGAGTGTAGATAAATGTACGTGGTAAAAAATTTAAACATAAAATGACGCAAAACAGCTTGTAACTTGGCTGTAGTTTTTCGAGGACACATCCTGAAACTGACATAACTCTGCTACTCTGTTATTTTTATTCTTCCATGCATGTGACAGAATAGATTTTTTAAGATACCGTAATAGTACAATTTTACGTACCACAATATTTTCCAATTTTTAAATTCCATTCGTTTTTTCTAGGACACTGTATTTATATCGCTCAGTGCAGAAAATCTCTAGAGAATGTGGTATTCAGCCTATAGGTACGCCGTACATGGCCACTTGCATAATTCACCAGACGACACGTAAAAGATATCGAGCATGGGTCTCAGCTTGGCCAGAAACGAGAGTTGCTTAGGAATCCTGGGCATTTTTATGGGGCTTCTTTCCCAGAGAGGTTAGAGAGAAGACACGTGGGATGTGTACTTTGAAAGGATGAAAGAGAAAAGAACTGATGAAAGTCCGAAACTTCCTTAAGGGTTTCGTCTCTATTCCCCTTCCAGCTGCTATTTTTTTTTAAAGTCCATCAACGATTACTTCGAGTTACATTAAAGTTTGAATTTCCTATAAGTTCGAAATTGAACAACGCTCTTAAAGGAGGAATCATTCTTTTTTTTTTTCTCTCTTTCTTAAAATAAATAAGAAGCATCTAAGAATAACGAAATACAACTTGAACAGAAAATCCTCGCAATTTTTACAAAGGCTTTCATGACTCTGTCCGATAGATAACAAGCCGGAAGCTACGCGTCTGCTCCTTACGGCGCTGTCTGCGGCTCTCAGACAATTTTACGTATTCCACGAGATTTATTCAATAGACCAGGTACGCTCGATGGACCAGGTGAAAGCGTGAATATGAAAAATAAGAGGAAGAAAAGAGATAGCGTTTAAATAAGGATAGATAGCTTCCCTTATGGATATCCTTGGACCCCATTGTGTCGGCCAGCTTTGACCACTGAAGACGGTTTCCATATTATTTTCTCGCGTCTCGCCTTTTTCTATGGCTTTACTCCTGTGTCTGCAAACTTTCTGAAGTCATTTTCTCGTCTGTTCGAATCTGCTGTGGATGGAACTTTATGCGAAAAGTTCTCCCGTGAAAATCTTCCGTATTGATCGTTGTTAAAATGTTTGTAATGGAATTAATGGAGTCATCACTGTCATTACGTGCAAACAGAAAATACACTGACTTTGTGAAAAACTTCATCGTTGATATTAAGCTATAATATTACTCATCATTAACGTTAGAAGGTAGAAAATTGATCGGAAAGAATAACTTCGAGTGTAATATCTTTACAAGTGTCGAAATCCTTATAAGGCTGCCTGCGGACATTCGAAATGGTTCTCCGATATCTGCTGTCAAGCGAGCGTGCGCGAACCCAAATTCATCCCCGGGGATTTTCGCCACCCCACCATGAAGTAATTTTCACGAGACTATTCTTTAGTCGCGGGTGAACTCAAAGACGATGTGCCGCCATAAAAAAAGGAACAGAAAAGCGGAAGAAAAAAGGAGCACGTGGAAAGAAAGAAAGAAGTTCTCCGGTGATTTAAGAGAAAGGAAAGCACGACTGACCTCTCGCGTCGAAAGAAAAAGAATAGAGGGAAGAACGTCTTCCTTGTTCAGCCGACAGTGGCTGAGTAGCAATAAAAGTCAGTGAGTCTGGATAATCGAGAAATCTAGCCTCGCGATCCGATGTCGCGTTTCACTGCCTCTCTCATGCAGTAAAACTCACGTTTTCAGTCTTCCCATTGCTTTGTAAATTAAGGAACAATCAGACCAGTCGGTTAGTTTTACTTTACTACTGTTACCGTTGTCCGTGTTTTTATCGTCTATATAGTCTGTGCCTTTATCTTTCCACATATTGTACGCTAGGCGCTTGGTTCGACGACTGTGTATATATATTTCTATTTCATTGTATCTGTTTATGAACAACTGACTTAGGAAAAATAATGAGAATAACTGAAGTATTGCATGGAATTTTTCTCGACGTTCGCCAGTACAATCTTCGATTATAATCGTCGTTAAATTTTTATCGTACAAAACTGCTCAATTTCTTCTTCGACAAACAATTTTATCGATCTGTCAGACTACATTTTTACGTAACATCACATTCACAGACATATTTCTATTTTCATTCTCCACAGGGAGACGAAGGAAAGTTCTCACAGGTTTGAAATTGTTCGGGTGCAATTAGAGTGAACCTACTATTTCTTCGGTGAAATGTCACCGGCGTAGCGAATTAACACACGAAACAGGTTCACGTATTTACGAATTTAACCATGAAAAGATTCAACGTGTAGGTGCGCGAAGCAAAACGTTATACACTGCTCTGGGAGCATTGTTGACGTATAATATCTTCCTTCCTAGGTCGTTCATACTCGCCCAAGGGAGTCCTGCATTCTGCAGGATAATAAATAATTTAGTCCAGGAAATGTTGCAAGTTATTACGGTTCGTTCTGGCAACATATCCACTTACTCGGCTGACAGAAAAAAGCTCGTATCACATCAGATTTATTTAAGACGCGTCCTTCCTTCCATTCGATCCATTTCTTTTCATTCCTTTTCTTTTGCTTTTTCTCTCTGTTTTCACGCTTCAGGAAATATCCAAGGGAATTCAGCTTTAAAGTTTTTGTATATTTCATACATTTTCTTTCGAGCATATAGGCATATGGTATGTATACACACACACATATATATTACAAATTATAAATTTATGTTATATTTGAGATCGTAATCTTCATTTAGATTAATATATAGGTGCAATATATAGGTAATATATATAGGTGAGTAGAAACTGCAGATATTAGATTATAGCTCTATAGATCGTAGATTATAGGTTTAAATACATCTGTTTAAGAAGCTGATGATTTCTAATGTACGAACATATATCGTTGTATATTGCTATATATATTTATTATATATCGCAGTGAACATTCAAACATATCAAAGGATAAAATATAATTCATGATGCGTACATAATTTCAGTTTCCAACTGAATACTCTGTCTGATGAACGTAGAAGAATGCAGTATCGAAGATTGTTCGATGCAGAAGCATGTGATAGAGGTACGACGGCACATTCTTGGCGAGGAAATTATCGCGATGCACGACAGATGCGTGCTGAAACATATGGTGCATCCAGTATTGGGAAATGCACGGAATAAAGCATATGTGCTGCAATTAGAATTTTCACTTACCGTTAAAATGTAGTGACAATCTTCCTGGATTTTCATCAAAGGTATTCACTTCCATTGATCGATTTACTTATTGCTGAAGAAATAAGAATTATAAAATCAATGAAATGTAAGGGTTCCTAATATTATTATTCTTAGTTGTTAATTTTATTATACAATATAAATAATCATATTGACAATAGTAATAATCAAATTAACAATAAAAGTAATAGTATGCAAAACATAACCTTATAACATAGAAGTAAAAAATTATTACAGTCGAAAAAATATTATGTATGAACATTAATTGTTAACTGTTTATTCATTAATAAATTCAATGTTCATTTAGCCAAGTGAAATTATAAATACACGTACGTTTATTGTTTCAGCCAATATGCTGCGTTTCGAAACTGTAAATACGGCTTAATTTGTAAAAACGAAGCATAAGGATAATCGTATCCTTAGTCACGTGACCCCCTTCCGTAATTTCCCCCACTACTTCAATCATTTTGGTGACGAAACTGTTACGCGGGGAGTCATAGCGATACCGAAAGTCGTACGGCTAAGGTGTATTATTTTGCTCTAGTTCTATTTACTGCGTAGCTTTATTGCTAGCTTCATTACTGCGACAGTTCTCAAATATCCACTTCCCTTGCCCAAATATTCACTTATGCTGCCATTTCGACGCTGTTATTAGGTTCGTTTTATTAATATACGTTTTAATATTTAATACTTCATTGACCATTGCTATGACTTACAATACGTTACATACATGATTTATTCGTTCCTCTTGAGTCATTTATTTAATCAGTTATTGACAATTTACACCATCGATGTGGTATCAGAATGAAATTTGAGCTTGATTATTGTTCTGCTTCAGCGTAATTAGTTCGACGTGTGTATTTATGCTGATATCTCGGTTTCCTTTTGTGCAGATTCTTGGTCGATTGCGCGGCAATTTCAAAGCGACCCCACATCGACGCCATCTTGATTCAACATTTGACAAGTGTTTCAAATGCTAACGAATTCATGGATTTTCGCTCTGTTACAATGAAAACAGTGGTATGTATACAATGACTTTTTATTAAATAGTTGATAATATTTACTTAATATAAATAGTGGATAATAATAATAATGTAATAGTAATAGTGATTGACGGATAATGGTTGATAAATATTGTTACATACAGCATATAATCTTCTTAAAGACTTTTAAACAATTAGTACTGCACTTTAAAATTATGATATTTCACTTTTTGTTAAAGATTGTTCACAAAAGACGTCTCTCTTCCTACATTTCACAAGTTCCGTTGCTTGTTCATGATGACAATCTTCATGGCTTCTTTTTTAATTCTTCAATGACTTCTGGATTATTGGAGTATCATCTAATGCGGTGAGTCCTATGCTTTTTTGTTTCTTTGATTATTCATTGTAATGTTGATTTTTCCT
The DNA here is from genome assembly GCA_903986555.1 of Heterotrigona itama. Lineage (NCBI taxonomy): Eukaryota > Metazoa > Arthropoda > Insecta > Hymenoptera > Apidae > Heterotrigona > Heterotrigona itama. Next base: position 45,948 of record CAJDYZ010011164.1, read on the forward strand.
TTTTCTGTGTATTATTAATTAGCTCAGTTTTATTAATTAAGTCTTTTTACATATCGCGCTTTTGGATATTTATTATATAACGTTAACAATTGATATCAGTAGAATATTGATTATAATATCACTAATAATTGCATTGATAAATAATTCAAACATCTGTGATTGAGAATGTATTCTCTATAATTATTTATTGAATCAGATTCAGTTATTTATGAAGATTAAATAATTTCTCCTAGTAAACAGTATAAATAAATAACGCATGAATGTTAAAATAATTAAAAAATGTTAGAAACGCATGTTATATATTATTAAGCAGCTATTTTTAATTCTGTTTTCTGGTTGCGTTTTTATGATTTTAGTAGAATTAAAAATCTGAAATATATAAAGATATCAGAAGTTATATTTTGCCCATGTAAGAGATATATCAAATTTTACGTGCAAGAAGACACATCGCGACAGACAGATTTCGAAACAAGTTTTGAAGGCTGTTGTTTCCACAGCTGTGTTTTGATAAAGGGATCGCTTGAGGCTATTTTTTCTAATATTTATCACTGTCAGTTATAACACTGCGTTGAATTGTTTGTCCTTTAATAAATGTATTTTTTTCAGTAATTCTGTTAAATTGGTAAAAACAGAGTATAGACTCATTGAAAATTTGAAATAAAATTAGAAATGAAAAATGAAAGAACATTGATCGATTCGATACGAATACATTAATTATCTTTCTAGTCCAGGATTTTTCAAATTTAATTTTCTTTCCGTGTTTATTGCCAGGATTTCATTCACGTGCCCAGGTGCTACTTGAATTGAGAGAAAGGCGATGAACACGATGACTATAGTTTATAAGCTTATAATCATTTCTCAGCGACTGACGATGCGTTAGTGTCATATTGTGTGCGTATTCAGACTTTAAAATAACATCGTTTTAGCTATTACTTTATTCAATATAATCTTGAAATATTTAAATATTTCACAAATATTGATCCGATTATAATTTGTACTGACAACATTGATTGCTAAATTTTGTACAATTTATTCCATGTTTCTTCAAAAAAGATACATTTTTTTTCAATTATGAATTGCTTACAATTAAGATTGAGATTTATACTACTTTTATCATGTTTTTCACAATGATCATTCGTCAGTCGATTTCAGGAAAATGATACGTAAATTAAAATATGAATGTAGTTTGTGGAATTAGTATTTGAGCAAGATATGTATAATTTTTTTATGCGGTACATTTCAATTTTTATCTTTTTACATTATCAATTAGAATCTCTACTATCAAATTTCATGTAGAATTATAAAATTACTTTGAAGGTTAATTAAAGATTTTAAAGATTTCATCAAAGATTAAGTTCTTTTTGCAATTATCCTATTTATTAAAAGCATAATTTTTTTCAAACTGAATAAATTTTTATGTAAAAAGATGAAACGTGATAAAGGAAGAATGTTCATAAACCTAAATCATTAATGTTGGAAATGATATTAAAATAGTGATCAATGGATTAAATATATATATATGCCCGGTAAATATCTTAACAATTGATCAAATTACAAGATTCTAATCCACAATTGGTAATGATATTTACTACACGATCTATATTTTGTTTCTTTGCATTTAAATACTACAATTTAAGTTTCACTTAATTTCTTAAATGCAACAATTATCATAATTATTAATTTTCACAATACTTACAAATTATCAGATTCAATTTATTTAGAAAATTTGTTTGGTAACACATAAGTTAGCTTCTTATGGTAATGTCGTTAAATTCCATGTC
>CAJDYZ010011166.1:4801-22115 GCA_903986555.1 Heterotrigona itama
AACGTCAACGCGTTCTACTGCGTACCAAGGAAATCTGGAGGTTTTTGATGTATTCAAGACGAGTGTCTCTCCCGATGAGAGGCTGTCCGAATCCGTATCGTTTCTACTCTTGATGAGCTTCTTTTCGTTCCGCTTCAAGTCCTCCCCGTGAAGACATATTTCCCCTTCCCGGAAAACTGTCTGGGAACCGTGTGCGGGCGGAAAGAAATTTGGCGAGAAAAAGTGCAACTTTCCCAAGGTCATATGGACCCTGTTCATCCCGAGGATCTACTGTAATTTATGACAGGGACGGGTTGTTGGTACTATCATTCGGATGCACACCCACCCAGTACCTGCATCCAATGTGTTAAAGAATAAAAAATTTCTAAAACCATCTTAATCCCATCCATGCCACAAATTACGGTCGTTGCTGGCCTTAACACTTCTTATTAACTTAGAATTAATTGTATTCTATTAGCTTATAATACAATCAATATTTTAATGTCTTCCAGTATCAAAAAATTATTTACTATTTATTAATTTACGAAAGCCTATGAAATAAAAAATACTTTTTATGAATCAGTTAAAGAAATTAATAAATACACTTTTCTTACACGCACACAAAATACTATATACAAATTTATATACGAATCAATAAACTTATTTCAAATTAATCGCAATAATTTTTTAATGTTAAACGAGGTACAATGTTCATTGACTGAAGTTCTTGGAACAGTAGTTTGCAGGCATATGGCATAGAAATCGTAGAAACACATGAACTAGAACGACAACTGTGACACCAACCACTATATGCCATCAAACCACATTTGTTACATACATCGACATCGAATGCATCACTCGATATCATAAGCCTCTCTATCAACATCATACTAGCACCATATCCAATTAGACAGTCTCGTTCCATTTCACCTAATCTTAAACCACCTTCTTTAGCCCGACCTTCTGTTGGTTGACGCGTTAACACAGCCCTCGGTCCTCGAGCACGAGCATGCATTTTATCTTGCACCATATGTTTCAATTTTTGATAATATACCTGTGTTGCAAATTATATTTTTACAATGTATATGATTAACGTTTAAGATCAAAAGTTAAAACGTTATCAACTTACCGGTCCAGAATAAATATATGCTTGTAATGGCTCTCCTGTAATGCCGGAATAGAAGAAGTCTTTGCCCAAGTAATTATAACCGTGCTTCACCAGTTCTTGACAAACATCTTCAACTTTTGAACCACCAAATGCTAAAAATAAGAATTGTTAGAAATAAATTATCCTTTTAAAAAAATGATCAAAACAAAATATAATTGCTGCACCTGTGCCATAATGATATTCTCCTTTTATAACACCAGCTTTACCAGCAAGCAATTCCATTAATTTACCAACAGTCATACGTGAAGGAAAACCATGTGGATTCATAATCATATCAGGACATATTCCATGATCATTAAATGGCATATCTTCTTGATCCACGATCAATCCTGTAAAAGTCAGCAGTTTGTACTAATGTATCTACAAAATTGAATATATATAATTGAATAATATATATAAATACATACCAGTTATACCCTTCTGTCCATGCCGACTACTAAACTTATCACCTATTTCAGGTCTCCGAGTTTGTCGTAACAACAATTTAATTAAAAACGCGTCTTCTGAGTTGCTGGAAATCATAACCTTCTCAACATAAGCAGGAACAGGTCCTTTGAAAACTACTGGAACATCTTTGTATTCCGTTTGCTTCTGAACATTACCGGCATTCACTGGACCTATATTTGCGGCCGGTGATGATTTATTTACCATTACCTACAAAAAAAAGGGAAAAACTTGTTGATTATATAATTATACATGTAATTCAGCCATTGTTAATGTTTAAAAACGAACCTTTCTATTCTCCAACAGTTCTCCGGGTGCAGCAATTCCATCACTGTCGATTACGTCATGTTTCCAAACAGGTTTTTTGGTAGTAGAATCAATTAATGGGCCCATTATCCGATCATACGTCTGATTTGCGTATCTCTTTAACGTACATTTTGCATTTCTATATACTAAACACCTTCCAAATCCTCTGTCAATTGAAGCTTTATTTAAGATAAGAGCATCCTCAATATCGTAACCACTATAAGACATGACGGCTACTATTGCATTTTGACCAGCAGGTAGTTTATCAAAGTTTATCAGTTCTATCGTTCGGGATTTAACCATAGGCGTCTGAGGGTAAACCAAATTGTACATTAATGTATCGATACGATTACGCTGATTGTAACCAATAGTTCCCATTGCTTGCTTCCCCATAGCACATTGGTAGGTATTTCTTGGGCTCTGGTTATGATGTGGATACGGTACTAGACCAGCACAAACTCCAAGTAATGTAAACGGCTCAATTTCTAAATGCGTCGTTTTTCCATTAATATGAGATTCATTGAATGCAATGGAACTGTCATTTTCTTCATTCACATCCAAATACTCGATCAAACCTAATACAATATCGTGGTGTTATTAAAACCACAATAGAATTTTACTTACATTTTTTACTAACCATCTTGTAAAAAGTCTTCAAGGCTTTGTACTCCTTGTTCAAGTAGTTTTATGTGTTTTTCTTGTAGACATGAATTACCATTCTCTACAATAATGTATGGTCTACACAATCGTCCTCCGTCAGAACTAATTTGAACGCATCTATGACATTATAACAATTACATAAAATTGTTATAATATAAAATATCATATATTATGTTATGTATAAATGTAATTTCTAGATCAATATTACCTATGTTGATGTTGTGTATATATAGAGACAAAGCCATTTATCAGACCTCTTCTTCGCAATGACCTAAAGATTTTTACTAGTCTCTGATAATTTCTGATTATACCCAGGATATTACCATTTATGAACACCATATAAACATTTTTATTATTTATTTCTTCTCCACCAAGTATATTAACGTTTTCAACTCCCAAGTTGAAAGCCAATCTAACGATTGGTTCTTCATCAATTTCTGTGGTAATATGAGTCATGAGAGCTAAATTTTTAACTAAACCACAACCCTATAAAAAGACTTGCATAAATAATTTCAAATGCCATGAATAATAATTGAGGCATATACGAGGAAACAATACTAACTTCTCCTTCAGGAGTATCGCTAGGACACAACATTCCCCATTGCGATGGTTGCAAAGATCGAGGTCCAGATACTTTCCTAGTTTTTTCAAATTGTGAGTTAACTCGTGTCATCATACCGAGTGCCGAAATATAAGAAAGTCTGGATAAAACTTGAGTAACCCCGTGCCTTTCCATTTTAAATCGTTTAATCGTCCAATTGCCCTGTTTAATATAATATAATTTTTATTTAATCTTATATGTCTTTTACATATATATATTTATTTATTTATTTACTCACAGATGATATGGCAAAAGCCAATCCATTAGTAATCTGATCCTGTCTCATATGTTTTACAATATCAAATTGTGCAGCTTTAATTTTTGGTATGTTTTTATCAGCTATTTGCTTTAACTGAAAATATTAAATATTACAACAAACAAAATAATATCAAAAATGATAATTTTAGTGATTCTTATTTAATATTATCGCACATCATACCTCCCAATTAAATCTTTTAAATAAATCTTCAAACATTAAAGACAACAAAGAACCAGCCAATTCCAATCGTTTATTACCGTAGTAATCTCTATCATCTACAAGTTTCTCATCAGATTCTGCTTTCATAACTTTACGAACCATTAAAGCAGCATAAGTTGCTTTCATTTTAAAATTAAAGTCTACGACCTGTAATATTAGATATGAAGCAATACCGATTATAGTATTTTATTACAATTATAATTTCCGAGTTACTTACAGGAACATGAGACAAAATATTGGTTGCCAATATATCCTTCATTTCATCCGTAATGCTAGATTTTATGAATGAATATCTTTTCTGTTTTCTTTTACTGCTAAGAAATCTAAAATAGTACTTGAAATCAATATTCATAATGTACATGTTAATACACCTAATACTATTCTAACGTACCTTAATGCTTGATTTTGAGCAAATATATTCAAAGTATGGCATTCTTCTAAACTGGGCGCAAACTTTTTCATAAATTCTTCTTCTGTGCCAATAAGTTGCATAATTTCTTGATCACTAACAATTCCCATTGCTTTAAATATTATTGTCACTGGTATATCCTACATACATATAATATATTTATATCTCATTAAATATCGTTCATGTTTTAATGTACAGTTGCAATGTACTTACATCAACAAAAATGTTGTGTCTCATGTAATACTTCCCACCTTTTCCTACAATGTTAGTTTTGGTTTTCCTTTCATGAGTAGAGCTATTACAAGATGCTATAATACATCCTTTAATATCATCCTCTAGAATAATTCTATTTCTAAGCATTTGTTCTTGTATCAGAATTACTTTTTCTTGGCCGTTCACTATAAAATAACCGCCAGGATCATGAGGACATTCATTCATTTTTGCCAATTCAAAATGCGACTTGCCGGTTAATACACAGTTTGAACTTCTTAACATAATAGGCATTCTGGAAAAAAAGACAGCAATCAATTGAGTTCATATTACAAATGTGAAATTGTTGATATTTGAAAAGTATTTTATTAAAAGTTTTATACCTGCCAATCAATAAATTATTTTTGATTATTGGTTGGTGACCTCTTATATATTCAATATCAACTGTAATTGGAGCAGAGTAATTTAAATCTCTCAAACGACATTCATGTGGAGTAATAGAACGTGTTACATTAAAACCTTCCTCAACATCTGGTATGCCAACGTGAATGTTCAAATATCTACCAAAAAAAAAATGTGACATAATAAATGATGCAATAAATCAATAATAAATTAATGTGCGATATATCATCGCTTACTTTATATAAAATAAAGGATCAGCGTCACTGAGCACTTTCTCATTTGCCTTTACAATTTTTTTAATTTCTACGTTTATAAAATAATTAAATGAGTCAATATGTTGCTTAACTAAACCTCTTCCCTTGAGAAAGGCAGGTACAAGTTTCCATTTGTCCTGCGAAAATGTGATTTTGCAAATAATTACTTATAGTAAATTTCGTTGAATAAATCATAGATTGTCATTTTATACATACCTGGATGTGTTTTACCACTTTATTATATTTTGTTTCCGATTTAATATTAACTTGCATTTCCCCCATCTTTCTACTTATGGAAATTATAATATAACAGTTGAAATAGATTGTTCAAAATATAATAAAACTACTACCCTTTTCTAACCTATACTTCATCGAAACATTTTCGTCGTAACGTTAATAATATGATAATAAATACAATATCTATACGATACTAAATCTGTAAAAATCATTAATTGTAAATAAAATAATTGTATAAATAAAAAAAAGGGCTATATTATAACGTGAAAAGAATATGACTGACATTTAGGTATACACAACCATGCACCAACGCTTAATATAACTGTACACACAATGCATGGTACATACCACGTGTATATATTGTATATTGTCCTGTTTGGTAAATACATATAGTTTATATAAATGTTCTGTTGATAGATTATTAAAAAATTTATATAAATATTTCGTTGATATTAAATTTATAATATGAAATATTTAAATAGAAATTTGCCAAATACTTAGTTCTATTTATTCAAAATACAACAAGTATGGTCATCTCTATACACTAACACTAACACATTTTTCTGATTAAAAGTAAGATAATTATCCTAGATATATCGCTGCAGCTGCGTTTTGTATCGTATGTGTAATTTTGAAATATATAAAACAATTCTAGGAACATGGAATTTTATACTAATAAATTTACGAGATTTTTCTCGTGGAAACTCTTAAAACCAAACAATAAGTTTAATGTACGATATTCTTCGAAATATTATAAAATAGACGACAATATTTTCGGATTAAACGAACAACAGAAAGAGGTTAGTAAAATTTGAATTTAATTGTATATAGTTATACGTACTAACATGTTCGAAACGAATAATTTCTTTGACAATCGAGATATGATTGAGACTCAATTATTTTTTATTAATATAATTTATCGAGCTTGATCAATATAGATATTAGCAAAGAAAAAACTCTTTTTTTTTACAGCTTCGACAATTAATATTTAATTTTGCGCAAAAAGAGCTTGCTCCAAAAGCGGCCGAAATCGACAAAAAGAATAATTTTGACGAACTCCGAGTAAGTAAAAAAATTGTGTTTTTAAAGAAAGCACGAAATATATCTTAATATTTAAATTTTATTAATTATTTAGAATTTAAACTGTACTAGCATTTAAAAATTAATTTTCAGAAATTTTGGAGAGAACTCGGCAAGCTAGGTTTGTTAGGAATAACCGCGAAATCCGAATACGGTGGCACAGGTGGCACGTACTTAGATAACGTTATCGTCATAGAGGAATTAAGCAGGGCGTCAGGAGCTATAGGCCTCAGCTACGGCGCCCATTCAAATTTGTGCGTTAATCAAATTCACAGAAATGGAACTGAAGAACAAAAGCACAAATATCTACCAAAGGTAATGGTATATATAATTATACTCGCTAGACATTTATTTATTTATTTTATATTTATTTATTATTAGATATTTTATATTTATTTTATATTTATTTATTATTAGATATTTTATATTTATTTATTATTAGATATTTTATATTTATTTATTATTAAACATTTTTACTTTATATTTATTTATTATTAGACATTTTATTTTATATTTATTTATTATTTATTATTTTATATTTATTTATTATTTATTTTATATTTATTTATTATTTATTATTTTATTTATTATTAGAAATTTTTACTTTATATTTATTTATTACATTTATATTTATATTTCAGATTATTATATATTACACTACTTATTATATATATTACACTACTGGACGTACATTTATATTTTATATTTGTTATACATCATTTACAGTTGTGTAGTGGAGAACATATCGGGGCGCTTGCAATGTCAGAGTCGACATCTGGATCTGACGTGCTTTCTATGAGACTGCGAGCCGAAAGGAAAGGCGACTATTATATTTTAAACGGTCACAAATTTTGGATCACGAATGGCCCCGATGCTGATACTCTCGTCGTTTATGCGAAAACGGATCGAAACGCGGCTAAACCGCAACACGGTATCACGGCGTTTATCGTAGAACGAGATTTCGAAGGTTTCAGTGTCGCACAGAAATTGGATAAACTAGGCATGCGAGGTTCCAACACTGGTGAACTTGTATTTCAAGATTGCAAAGTTCCTGGTAATTTCTCCCTTGCAACTATGTACAACAATTCTGATTATTTCTATTCATTTCTATTGAACTAACACAATTACAGTGGCAAACATACTTGGACAAGTGAACAAAGGCGTTTACGTGCTATTTAGTGGTCTAGATTTAGAACGACTGACACTGTCAGCGGGTCCTTTGGGGTAAGTTTGTCTACTTTTGAAATGGAAACAATATGTTCTAGCTCTACCATATTTTAATATATCGCGTGTTAGACTTATTCAGGCTTGTTGCGACGTGGCATTTGATTACGCACACACTAGGACACAATTTGGAAAACGAATAGCAGAGTTTCAGATGACACAAGTATGAAATTGTTTTCCTTTTCTTTTTCAATTCCTGTACTTAAGTTTTTTTTTTCTGATCTTTTGAAGTGCTTAAAGGTGTAAACTGATATTTCAGGAGAAAATAGCAAATATGTATACAAGTCTAAACGTTTGCAGAAGTTACTTGTATTCAGTAACTAGGTCTTGCGACGCAGGATATGTAAGTCGAAAAGATTGTGCTGCGGTGATACTTTACGTAGCCGAGTGCGCTACCAAAGCTGCGTTGGATGCAATTCAGATACTTGGTAACATAACCTATATAATTTTAATTCTCGATAAGAATTTGTCAGTTCTAAATGAGTCTTCAAATGCATGCAATTTTTTTTTAGGTGGGAATGGTTATATAAATGATTATCCTACTGGAAGGTTTTTAAGAGACGCTAAATTGTACGAAATTGGCGCTGGTACCAGTGAAATTCGGCGAATGGTGATTAGTAGAGCCATTAGCGAAGAATACTCATAAATAAAGATGTTACATTCCTTTGAATATCTCTGTTTGAAAAAATTGTATATAAGACAATGTATACGTATGTACATTAAATTTGTATATCTTATAGTCCAATGAATTTTCATTTAATTATTTAATTGCTTTGTCGTTTATGTAGATCAACAGTGGAGTTATTTTTAAAATTTTCTTTCTATATAGTACGTACTCGACTTGTTTATTAGCAAGTGACGGACAAGCTAATATACTTAGCATGATGTTGATGTACTCATGCGATGTCACTTCGATTCTTCTGCTTTCATCGGTTCGTGTAAATCGAGATAAATGAGTCACTAGAACGACACATTCTTAAAACCACGATTGACTAACCTTTCGCGCTATAGGTTGCTAATTTAAGTCAAACTTACGTAGAATCTCTTCCTCTCGGTTTATTTTGTGTACTCTCTTTTACTATTTCTCTTACACTCCTAATGTAGTCTCATTAATCACAGTGCAGTCAAAGTAATTAGATCGAAAGCTACTATTGGGAAGAGCAGCTGCTTCCGAGTGGCATTCCGCGGACGTCGTTCAGCGAAAGAGAGAGAAAAGCTGCGGTTTGAAAGTTCCGAAAAATTGACGATCGAAGATGTCCCTTAAATTTTCGATAAGCAACTTTTACGAAACCTATGTGAGTATGCGATGGCCCGATCCTAAATTTTTCTTCGTTTCATTCCCCTCTGTAATTCACGGTGAATGAAACCTGGATGGACTACCCTACATTTTCTTTCTCTTCTTTTGTTTCAATTCAATACATTTGTCTCAAGATGATATCGTATCATAACCTATGAGCACATGTTTCCTTCATAACTTTGAAAAGAAGGGCCCATTGTAATTTATCAATGTGTTAATAAACGACTTACGTTGTATATTTAATTCTGTATATTCAACATCCGACAACAGTTTCTTGACTCCTGGATAACAATTTATTCGTCGTTTAAAGGAAGAACTTTAAAAAGACAAGACTATTCTGTAAAAGAACTGCTTGGAATTGGTGATATTTAGTTTCGTGGACTGACGTTAATCTTATCTATGTAGGAAAGGTAGGGAGACCGCAAATGCCAGAGAAATGAGTGCAGGTCGAACCAGAACAATACACACGGTATGCCAATTCGAAATGGGGCCAGAATAGCAGAAGCGGCGGGCCGGTTAGTTGGGTAACTAAGCTCGCACAAAAGTAAAGCTTGTCAAAATCAAGAGTGGCGGTGCAGCCAGTAGTCCTCGTTTGCCAGTAAGGAGCGTACGGGATCCGATATTGCGCCCCGGGTCGCAAGCCATAGATTCGTGTATCGTTTCTAACTTTTCTCAAGCACACATCTCGCACAGTTCTGTCACAGTTTTCTCTCTCGTTCCTCGGAGCAACTCTTCATCTCTTTTTTCTTCTTTTTTTTTTCTCCTTTTTCGTGCCCTTGTCTTGCTCTCAATTCTCGACTAAACGATCGGTACACCTGCGACCTGTGTCCGTTATAAATACGCGACTGCGTTGTTCCGATAGACGGAAACATGACGAGGAAACAAACGGTGATCGTGAAGCTTAAGAGATCCAGCACCGGCAAACCTTGGGGAATACGTATCGCTGGAGGCGCTGATTTGGGTACACCGATCGTCGTCACTCGCGTGAGTTCTTCTTTCATCTCACTCACAAGTGCTGAGCAATTAGGCATCTAGCTAATTCCTTGTTACTGGATGCACACAGCTCGTCATTCTGATCTATATATCTGTCTAGTGTAACAGAAAACTAGGTGAATTATTTTCTAATACGCGCAAGCTTCTACTGCTTCTACGTATAGCAATGTCCACTTTAAAAAGATACATGTCCATTTAGTAAAGTACACGAACATTCATCGCAAATGGATTTCCGCTTTATTCGCGAAACAACTGACCCTACCGTCTGGTACTGTCACGCTTTTAAACGCATATACGCATAAGAGTTTGTTGATTTAGTATACGTACATGTCTAGCCAACACAGTGTAATCTAATCTCGTCCGTCGTCCCATCGAGCATTTCAATTATATTCCATTTAACATGATTGTTAAATATAGCAGAGAGATATCGTAAACGTATTATCCAGGTGCTTATCGTCTAATTACACTTAATTGCATATTATACATCAATGTTGTATTTAATTGATATATTTTTTATTGGTATATTTTATTGGTATGTTGTAATTATACAATGTATACACTTGTCACATACTTACCAATTAACTCTTTGAGGCACATGATTTTCAAGGAGATAAAAACCCAAGTTGCACAGACCTTTTTCTAATATAAAAGAATGGAAAAAAATATTAAAATATTAAACTGTATATGACTGAGTAACTTTAACATTTCGAGGTGGGTTAAATTATATCCCATCATGCATAAAAACCTAAGGAAAAGGTGGGACATTTTTTAACCCACCTAACCCCAAATCAGTCAGAATATAAAAGCTGATACAGTGTTTCCGTTCCTGAGATTCGTTTGCAACATTCATTTATTAACTTGTTAACTTGTCTTATTAACTTCAGCTTGTGCAGCTTTACGACATTTAATATCATGCCTGTCGAACGTCGAATTAACGTAATTTCAGATATTGAAAGACGACACACGTTGCACGTTGCGTTAACTAATAACTGTATCTAAATGCTTTGAACATTAGCGACGAGTGGCTATAGTTTACGATGGAATTATTTGTTACTTGCAGTCGGAGAACGAGACGCTCCAGAGGGGTGACGTGATCAAGAAAATCGACGATTACGACGCGCGAGATGTGAGGCATGTAGACGCCCAGAATCTTCTTCAAAACTCTGAATCAATAAGGCTCGTGGTCGAAAGGTCTGAGCCGTCGAACGCATCTCGTACCAACATTACCACGTCATCTCCGATTATCCAGTTGAACACTGGCGGCAGGGCTGCGGTCACTAGTCTGTCAGAAAGCAATTCCACCTTTGTTATTATGCGCTCGATTTATCGCATCACTATCGGCACGCTACTATCGCTACGTAACTTGACTATTAACGCTTCGTATTAAACCTCTCCCTACTTCTCTCTCTCTCTTTCTTTTTTTTTCTTTTCTTTTCTTCTTTCGCACACTTCAATCGCAGCGCCTGATTGATAGCTCCATCGTGTCAAGAAACATCATCGTTAAACTCGACCATCACTTTCTTCGTTCCAGTGGGAACACCTTTTTGGAATCTCTTCGAATTCGATGTCGAAAATGTAGATCTCCACGCAGGCATCGATCCGTTTTTGAAGTTTCTAACGTTCAACCGTCGCTACTGCGCTGCCATACTAAAACGAAATTTACTATTAAGTTTCGATTATTATGAAATTTATTTGTTTAAGTTGGCGTATAACGCCGCGGTTGAAAGTGATGGTCGAAAATTATCATCGAGGCTCTCGTAAGAGGAATCTTATTTTTCACACTGATTCGTTAGTTAAGATACTTTCCCATCCCGCTATAGAGCCAAACAGCCGAAAGTACCGTCGCAATTGCCCAAGAGCCCCGTACCACCGCCGTCAGTCGACGAGTACAGTCAGCCCACATCTTCACCGGAATGCCCTAGCTTGCCGCACGAGCATCTCGACGAGGTTCGCGAAGAGAGAGCCTATTTGTCACAGGTACTTTGAATAGACACCCTTTGAAACACGCAACTCACACGCAAGAGCGAGCAAACTGCACCGCGTAAGACTCACATCTGTCTAATCACGATAGATGTTCACGCACGCACACGCCGGGTATTCGAACGACGATCAAGCGAAAGTAAGTACATACTTGCTCGCTTCTGTTTCACCGGTGATTAATTTTAGCCAGTGTATTTTAAACAAGTTACACGATTAAAAATCCACACATTGCCTGGCAGTGAAAACTGGGCGCAACACAGTTCAATCGCAGCATCGATCTTTTGTTTTTTTTAAAATGGTCGCTTTCTAAATTTTAGAACGGAAGCGCTGAAATTTCCAGGCAAGTTCATTGGCCCGTAAATACAACAAATTCGAACACGAATCGAAAGGCGAGTCGTGCGTGTCCACGATCGTTGAATGTATTTATAACAATTCTCTTTCACAAACGTCGTCTTTAATCGTCTCTTCTCTGTGCCAGTTGAAGATAGATTCTCAATTCGACAAAGTAACCCTACCAATAGCAGACAGTTGCTGGGAAGAGATAACCTTTTTTGCGTGTTCCACGAATAAAATATCGTTCTCTCTGGTATAATAAATTTCACATTAATAAATTTACATCGCGTGGATGCTCGTTGTACAAATTGTCGGGGTGTAGACTGCACTTGGCAAATTACATACCGTTTTGAACTAATTCAAGCACGTTGAAATTTAGTAACTCGTAATTGAATCACTGGGAGGAGATGACAGACTGACAGAACATCTATCAAACATAATTCGCTGTTTCCGCGTTCCGTTTCAAAATTGGCAAACTGCAAGACGCCAATTCATCAAGGGGTATGGATTATTTACTATCGATAAACGATATCGATGAAAATCGGCAAGAGTATTTTCGTCACCCCCACGTGTCGATTTCTTGGCTAAACAGTCACGCATGTACATACATATTTGCACTCTTAGGTTAGTGTGCTCGTCATTTCCATGAGAACGTAATTACTGTCGACGTTCGTTAGATGGAATCATGATCGGGGACGATTCGAAAAATCAACAGCATAGGCATGCATGCATGTATGTATGTATGTAGTTTCGTGGCAAATACAAAGACGCCTTTTACTCGTGAGACGTTCGAAGCGTGAATATATTTTTGTTGGCCCGCCACGATGCCGGAAAGTCCACGTAGAGGCAGTTGCCACACGCTATAAATATCGCTTTTGCATCGAAACTACTTCTCCGATCCAATACTACGCGATCCAGGACGATTCGGAACACTATTTCGATTCGCTTGAAAATGCGTCTTATTCTTATTGTCCTGCCGCTGATTACAACGATTGCGACCGAATGATCCAGGGGAACGCCAATCGTTATAGCTTCTCATCACGTCATTTCGTGCATTAAAATATTACAAATACTTAAAAAAAAAAAAAAAGAAAACTTGAAATTTGTATCGTACCTGTGTTAGGTAATTTCTGAGGTAATTCATTTTCATGTTTCGGATCGGCGGTATTAGTCCAAGGTCGTCTAATTAGAGTCGTAACAATTATCCAAATTGTCTAAAACTATGAAAAAAAGAAAAAAGAGAAAAACGAATGGGATAATGACTGGCTTCAAGAATAGTTCACTTTCTGAGCCATTAAGAATATTCACTAGCTTTTTCAGGATTTGGTACGAATCCAAATGTGACACAATCGATCAAAAATACGTACAAACAGCAGTGGAAATAGAAATTAATCGTGGAATCGTGAATTATAATCGTTCGATTGAAGGAATCGTATTTCTCAATATATATATATATTTTTTTTTTAGTTTTTACATTCGAAAGAAAGTACCGAAAAACAGTTGTGCAACGACATAATAAGGAAGAAGATTCCCGATGAAAATAGTGAAAACATAGAACGATCGAGATACGTCGGTATTACGTGGAGAGGAGAAGAAAGAGCGCGAGTGGAGTCGCGTGGAAAAGACCAGAGTTAGAGTAGTGCCGCCCGCGCAACGAGACAGTGCGTTAGCGAATATTCGTAAGGGAGACAGACACCCGTTTCGTAAAGGAAAAAAGTGAAGTAAGAACTTCTCGGTGAAAACGAGAAAAAAAAGGGGGAAAAAAAAAGAAAAAGAGATCCTCGATCGAGAGTGTCACAGCACCTGTACGGGTACGACCGTTCGTTTTGATTAGGAAACGATGCCAGCTTACACGACCGTTTATCGTCACAACATCGAACACCAGCCGAAAGAGGAAGAGGCTGCCGTGTTTTGGGTACGAAACAGCCAATTAGAAATAAAGGGAACATGCTCGAGTATCGATAATTCACCGGCATTTAATTAATCGATACTCAACGATCACGTATGTCACCATTTCCATTAGCCTCAATTCTACGCCGAATTATTATTCCTTGTTACAATATGATTTCCCATCTTTTGAATTATCGATGCTCGTCGGATAAGGAAGAATTTCTAAGGTTCCTGTCATGACTAAACTAAATGAAATACTGTACGATCATTTAGGGTGAAATTAGTCAACGTTGAGAAAGAACGAGAACTGTATTGTTCTCCATGCAAACATTCTCCCTTCGTTTCGTTCGTTTCCGTCGGTTTTCGTTCTCCTGTACGAACACGTCGATTGAATTTGGATTGAAAATGGATATTTTAACAACAGTCGAGGAAGCTATGACAGATAGGTTTCCATCAGCTATCAAAGTCACGTTAGGAAAAAGTAATCAGGTAATCACGAAATGATTTAAATGTTGAATTACATTGTCGTGCGTCAACCTTGACACTCTCCGTTAAAAGTAGGGCTAGGTCTTGATACTATCCCAGTGACACTGAAAAAGAGACGAAGAAACAAACTTTTGGTGAAGCTTGTCGTGAAATGTCGTTTAAAAACGAGAAGAGGGACGATTCGATTCTACAGAGTGTCACGTTACACGGGTATGACTGATTAATAACACGATGCAATAAAACGCGTGCAAGCACGTTACGGATTCATTGGTATCTTAATCTATTTTCGTAAATGAGATCTGGGTTACTCAAACACAAGAGGGTCATGCAACGACACTCCTACAGTTTGTACCTCTTAAACGGTTGCTGCTTCGTTAAAAAATTATTTCTTAACTTCGTTTAAAATGGTTATTACAAATAAAGACAGAAAACGTATCAAAGAGACACGTATGAAAACGTAGAATTTCACACTTCGCCATTGTATACTTATTGTTAAAAATGTAGTTCGACTGTGTAAAACACCGAAATGTTATCTTTTACGAGGTACCTTGCCAATGAAATCTGGAAGGTTCTCTTATTGTCAGAGTTCAAGTTTCAATGGCGTCGCTACCGCGAGTCGAGCGATAAACAATTTTCGAAACAACCCAATTGGCCAAATTTAGTTCGGGGACATTTTGTAAAATGACGTAGAAACAGCCACTCCCCTCTCTGAAATTACATAGGTACGAATAATTAATAGTAATTTATATATGTATGGGATGAATCAAAAATCACTTCCTACTAAAATAAGTCCATAATTTTTATATTTATTTTTTTTTTATATCATTTTCTCTGGCAATGAACATTTGAAAGGAATAATTTTTAAAACATGATGAAAAAAATCATGTGTGAACTTGAATTAATAAAATTAGTTTTTTCTTATACTTTGATGTTTTATTTAAAAAAATATGTGGGAAGAAACTTGGCCCATCTTATATATATATATATATATATAAGTACACGTAAATTTGTCCATTGTGATTTTATTCTTCCACTGTATTTTTATGCTTTTACTTAAAAGTAAAATTAACCTGAATTAACCTGATTAAGAACCCAATCGAAAATTGACAAGCATCGATCGTGACGGCGAAAAGTTTCGCAGCAGACGGAGGTACACGTTATTTTTGCCGGCTAGGGTCCTTCGTCTATTTCGAGAGAGAAATAGCGTTGCCCGCCTTGTAAGATAATGTTTTTGACCCATTTATTATGAAATAGCTGTATAATCGTTATTCAATTCGATACGAGATTGCGAAATCCTCCCCCCCGATGGAAACACGCTGGTCGTGTTCAATCGTTTCGCTTCAATTTTTTCGCTTCGTTCGAAAGCGGTGAGTCGATAAGCGACTCTGGATTCGATCTTTCTATTCTTGCAAGCGCAAGTCTTATAAATACGACGCGTAACTTTATCCTGCTGTTCGCGCTCCACTTGACATTCTCATTTTCGTCATGTTTCAGCAATGACGACAGCGAGTGATCGAACATCACTCGCTTCTAGAGTGAGGTTAGGTTTCCATCTTCTCTTCTTCGTGTTCTCCCTCGCCGGAAAAAATTATTTGTAAAAACGCAACAACATACAATATACACATATATTGTATTTTTCACAATTCCGCGGAGAGTTCCGCGTAAAATAATAAATAACGTAATCGTGAGAAATATACTTGGCAAGCGCGTTGTTCGTTACAACGCTACGCTACATTTTATGCAATTGTCTCATTGTACATACAGACACGAGCCAAGTACCCCGAGAATTTTAGACGCTTTATACCTTTCACTTCGGACCATAGTATTGCCTCTCATGCAACGCGTGTTTACTTCCAGTTGCAATAGTTCACCAAAAATATCATCTTGTATAATGTTGTATAATGTTATCATCGTAAAAATACCACTTGAGAACCAAACTATCGGAAAGTGTATTCAATATTGTCGAAATTGATGGATAATTTATTTTTATGTCACACTCGCAACTCTGTTGTTGCAACATTGTCGAAAATTAACGAGGCATCGTCGATCGTGTCGCGTTGCCTTAATAAACGTTTATTTTAGCTCGGTCGATGTATAATTGACATGATTCACGCCTACTATTTCGCTTATTAAGAAATTTTTTTTTTCTTTCTTAATTTTATAATTAG
Source organism: Heterotrigona itama (assembly GCA_903986555.1). Taxonomy (NCBI): domain Eukaryota; kingdom Metazoa; phylum Arthropoda; class Insecta; order Hymenoptera; family Apidae; genus Heterotrigona; species Heterotrigona itama. Next base: position 21,401 of record CAJDYZ010011166.1, read on the forward strand.
TTGACTTTTATCGCTTATTTATTTATACAGCATTTCCACGAATAAATAACATTAGATTTTGATCATTACCACCTTCATTATTATTTAATAATAATTATTATTAAATAATATATATTTTTAAAAAATATATTTTAAAAATATATTTAATAATTATTATTATTAAATAATGTATTTTATCACTTTTATCATTTATTTTATTTTATCATTATTATTAATAATTTATTTATTTCATAATAAGGAACTGGATGAACAATTTATTCACCATTATATTTATATATATAATATTATTTATATATAATATATATATTATTTATATATATAATTTGTATATATAATATATCCACCATTATTATATTTATACCATTCATCTCAGTCTATTGATTTCATAATTTTTTCTATATAACTGAAAATGCACAAGTTGACACTATTCGGTACTCGTAACTGATAAACATAAATATACGATCTGATTACGCTGTTGATTGCGTCGATTTTTAGCCGTACCGCACAACCCCTCTGGTCTTGCCAGGTGCAAAGATAAAAAAGGACGCGCCGCTTGGAGAATGCTACTTACGCCATCATCCGAATCCGATGATCAGAGCGGCACCGCATCACTATGAACCGGCTCATCCTGAAGTCGCTATGAAACAGAAGGTGCGCTTTTTTATCCAATAATCTTGCTTCGATCACGAGGCGCGATATGCTTTTTTTTTTTTTT